>JAMBUN010000076.1:0-75305 GCA_030271035.1 Microascus cirrosus
GCCGAAGCCGGTATGTTCCCTCCTCTCCCCTCTTGACTCCCATACTAATACCCCCCCCCCCCTCTAGTCGCCGACAAGACCCACCGCCCCCTCTTCTACCTCCAAGCTGAAGACCTGGGCATCTGCGCTGCCTCCCTCGGCGCCAACATCAAGCGCCTCTTCGCCATGGCCATCGACTGGAAGGCCGTCGTCCTCCTCGACGAGGCTGATGTCTTCATGGCCGAGCGTAACCCCAACGACATCCACCGTAACGAGCTCGTCTCCATCTTTCTCCGCGAGCTCGAGTACTTCCGGGGGATCATCTTCTTGACCACCAACCTCTACCACACCATTGACTCGGCATTTAAGTCGCGCGTAAACCTGCACCTGCTGTTTAAGCCCCTTACCGTCGACGCGAGGCGCCTCGTGTGGCAGAAGTTCCTAGATCGGCTACCCGCGCCCAAGGATAGGGAGAGTGCGGAGGGGGCTGTGGAGGTGGATATGCGCGGGGAGGATTTGGGGGAGCTGGCGCTTTGGAGGATGAATGGGAGGGAGATTAAGAATGCGGTCAAGATGGCGACGCTTTGGTGTGACCATAAGGGGTACACGCTTACCCTGGAGAGGATAGAGAATGCCATCAAGTCGACGAGTCCGCATGCGAGCAAGGACGGGGAGCAGGACTCCGGTCTCTACGACTAGAGAGGCTGATCGGGTTGGTAGAATTTCGAACTTTGGGAGTTTTAGGACCGGGTGGCAGTTAGGACGAGTTTGTTAGGGCCTACCGTCACTTCGGCTTTCCTTTGTTGGCTATCTTACTCGAGTCTACCGCTGGCGTGTCCGGTGCACGGAGCATCCCATGTAGCCCCATCAGGTGCCAACAGCTCGAAGCCATAGCAGTTCCTAGGGACCTTTGCGGTTGACCAAGCTAGGGCGCGCACCTAGCATCGCTGGACCGGTGAGTTTGTGAGCAGTACACACAGGAGAGACACGACGATCGAGTACGTAGCCCGCGAGTTGCAGATCGAATAAATCGCAGAATAAAAAAGGAAGACGCCGTAACTGTTCCTCCGTACTCCGTACCCCTACCTCCCACCTTGAAATTCTACAATTAACAATGCCTCCCCTCCACATGTAGTCTCACAGTTCACCACCCCGTTCAACACTCCCACACACTCCTTCTAAGCGCCTTCTCTCCTGCTCCCCTCGCCCTTCTAATGAACGCCTTCTTCACCAACTACGCCCGCTCCCCGGACTTCTAACGGCATACATCCAGCCGTTCCCTGCGCCTCCTAATCAGCGCAGCAACCTCGAAAGCCAGGATCCCTCCCTCAGCACGAACCGGGAGACCTTGGCGTTGTGGCTATTCTATAGCACGCGGTGGTCCGCCTGGTGCAGGTTCTTCATCAGCCGCGGGAGCCGGCGGTCGCGCTCGTAGAGGTAGCCGCAGTTGTTGCAAAGCGTCTGTACGAGTTAGCCACAGGGCCCCAACTAGTAACCCTCCACGCAAAGCGCAGTTTGTGAAGAGGGGGAAGGATAAAAGACCGGAGACAACGTACCTTCGGCCCGCTGGGACCATCCCTAACAGCCCACACACTAGTTCCCCTAACACCGCAGTGCACACACCTCCACTGCTCCCTCTCCGTATCCGCCAGCGCCCCGCCACCACCGTACCCGGCATCAGGTGTTCCCCTGGCGCCCGGTGTCCCCTGCCTCCCACCAGGACTTATGCTCCTCAGCCTCCTCCGCCTCCTATTCCTCTCGCCCCTCCCCATCCTCTCCTCATCCGCCTCGACCATCGTGCCGAATCCGGAGAAGGGCACCCCACCGACGAGGCCTGACGTGGAACTGAACCGGGCCGTCTCGCGCCGCAACCTCCGGATCTGCCTCTCCCTATCACCCTCCCTCTTCTCCATCTCCTCTTTGGTGAGCACCTCGATCTTGGGCTCCCACTCGTCCGCCAGCCCCTCAGGCTCATACCTCCACCCGCCGCCCTCTCCACCACCCTGGGCCGCATCGTTCGCCATATCCTGGCCGACCACGCCCCCGCTCTCGCATGCCTCCTTCTTCAGCCGCAGAACCGCTTCGTAGATGGCGTGCGTTAGCGCGGGTACCCACTCGCCCGCGAGCCCCAGATCCGCGCATGTCTGCTTCGCAAAGGCCTCGGCCGTGCCAGGCGGGTGGAGCAGTGACCACTCGAACTTGTCTGTGTACAGTGTCGATGCGAGGTTCAGCGTGATGTTGATAACGCACCGGTACGTGTCGTCCGGGTTGAAGTCGTCGCTGTCGGGGGTGATAGCCGCGGCCTTTGCAGTGACCTCAGGGGCCTGGGCGGTCGTGATGCGCGGAGTCGAGGTGCCGTTCATGGGCGTGTCGGCACGGCTCTGGCCTGCGGGGGTCAGCGTCGGCGTGTCAAGTCCGTTCTGCGATAGTGCGCCGGGGCGCGACTGGCGCGGACCGCTAGAGTCCTGGAGGGAATGGAAAAGTGGGTGGAGTGCGACACCGGCGTACTCCTCAAGCTGCGTCCGGATCTGCTTGCTAATCTCCGCGGCGAGGTTCCTAGGATTTGGGAGGTCTAGATCCTGCACCAGAGTGAGCGCGAACTGGTCGGTTGTGATCATCGTCTCGTGCAGGTTCCACAGGAAGAAATCCCTCAGCCGGTACGGCACTGTCATCTCCTGCGGGCGATACTGCGGTAGCGATGGGTCGTAGTGCATATTCGGTGGCACCGGGAACGGCGGCTGTGGTGTGTAGGAAGGGACGTCAAGATCGATCCGGATAGGGATTAGAGTCAGCGGTAAGTTCGCCTGCGCCGCGGCCTGTTGGTTGCTCCGCAGAATCTTGGACCTCGCCATCCACTCGCGCCATTGGCCCGTGACGTTCACGGGTTCAAAAGTCTCCTTGGCCACCTTGTTCGCTAGGTCTTGTTGCCTCGACACTGAATCCTCCTTCTTCATGCTCCGCAACCCAGTGGGCCGCCGCCGCGTGTCCGAATCATCGTCTTCGAGGTCGTCGTAGCCGTCCTCAGCATAGTTTATGATGGTGGTGCCGCGCTTCGTCGTGCGCGACAGAGGGGCGGCTTGCGCGGTTGGCAGCACAGGGGTAAGGAGGGAGTTTTGGTAGGCGCGGAGTCGCGGCGCGAGAGTTGTGAGGGAGGCCTGCGGCCGAGGGTTGTCCTCCATGGTCGTTCGTATCACCACGATCGCGGGCCCCGAATTATTCAGGATCGAAGGGACGGCTCGATTCGGTGGGTGCTGCCGCGAATAGCCCTCTTCGAACCGCGACGAGGCGCGCAGGACGTGCGACAATCAATTGAAGTGACCTTGGCGGAAATGATGAGCACGACGGGCGATTCCTGGCTGGAAGAAATTAAAGGGACTGGGGTAGCCTTGATGTGAGAAGCCTTGCCGGTGAGGGTCCAGTTGCGCGTGAAGCTTTGCAATTGGATGCTGGTGTCGCGTTTTGGTGATGAAAAAAAGTAAGCTCAAGGCCACCTCCAGGCTGCCCCAAAAATGGAACCGCCAAATGGCTGGCTCAAGCGGAAGCACCTGGCACCCTTTACTGGAAGCGGAGCCCGGGCAGCTGACAGCATTAAAAGTCACGTGATACGTACTGAACTATCCATAGACGCCTCTCCTACCTCGTCAAAAACTCGATGGCAATGAGAGCGAAGTCTACGGTGAATAAAGATGTCTGTTTCAATGCCTTACTACCCCGCAAGAAATATATCATTGCTTTTAGCCCTAGTAGTTTCGGTCATCGAACCCTTCATGTTTCCTCGCGCAAGATGCTTGCCGTTCCCCCTAGCCTAACCTTGATGTTGTCGTGGATTTCAACCGCCATGTCTTGCATATGGCCAGCTTCCTCAATCAGGCACTCGATATCGAGGTGCTCCTCGTACACCCATTCTCCCACAAGGTTGACTTCATGGCGTAGACTCCTCGCTCCAAGGTCGGGCATTTATCTGTCCTTGGCCCACTGCTTGCAATACTGGCGTCCTTCCGGATGGCGATGTCCTCCCTGCCAATGGGGTTGGGGAAGTCCCCACTGAGCTTCACGAGTAGCGCTAGCTTTTCCTTCAGCGCGAGGAGGTCCATGTAGACAAGCACAGCTTCTTCATTCTTGTTAAAGGGGGGAAGAAGACAATCTTGGAAATCCTCCCGTGAAGGGCGGCTAAGGTGGTGGCCTCTGAAGTCAGAGAACGGACAAACATTGAACGGGGGTTGGGGGCTAAATCTAGGACACTCACTTCAAATATCTGTTTGCACGGGTCCCAGAGCTTCTCGGAAAGCGTTTTCTGGAGATTGCATTTTTCATTTGGGCTGCCGTCCTCTGAAACCTGGACCGCGTTGAGCTGGCAGGATTGCGTGATGGCGTTGTCTAATGCATTCGCCGCCATAACCCTAATCGTCTTCGTCAGGTCGACTTCCTCCTCGTTTCGTAGATCCTGGTATTATCCTGTAATGATGGTCAGCACCGGTCAGCCGAGCTTTCGATATCGTGTACTGATAGCGTAGTGGAGAAGTACCACTTTGGAAAGCCAAGAAAAGGACATGTTGGGCCGAGGCAATCATTTTTTTTCGGTTTCGTCCAGGAAGACAATGCATATTTTCGCGGAGTTCTCGGCGAGGAAGTTGTTCAGCGGTGTCTCCTCGCGATAATTCATGTATGGCTTCCTGCAGCTCAAGATATCCCAGTAGCCGCTGATCAACGTTCTGTCCATGATATGCAATGGCGCCCCAAGCAGGGTGTCCATTTTCCGGGCAAGTTCCGTGTTGCCATGCCCCATTGACCCAGCGAACAGGAGCATGAGTGGCTCCCGGTCGTTCAGGTAGCCCTGTGCGACGTGACCGACGACCTTCTTGGTGATTTGGTTGCAGGAAATAGATTTCCCTGTCAAGAAGTAGGGCACGCGGAAGAGCTCTTCTATTTCCATCAGCCGAGAAACCTGCGGGGACCTCTCTGATGGCAGCTTAGGCTTGGAAACCCTCCGGAAGTAATGCCTGTGCGTCAAATTAATGCTCTTGGAGAACACCTTTCTTGCGAGTTCCACCCACCACTAATGCTGCGGAGACAGCTTCTCCGGGTCAGTCATTAACTCGGACCCGTCGCTGGCAAGCTCACGGCAATATTGTGAGTAGAACTCTGGTGAGATTGAAGAGGGATCCTCCCCGTAGTGTATAAGATATATCATCCTAAGTGCCTTTTCATCTTCAGCCTCTGCCGGGTTCACAAAGAGGCGCCTCAGGTGGGATCCAGACAGCCGATGGAAAGGCGCCATGTTTAATCCAGAACTTTACCACAGTGATACGTCCAGGGCCACATCCTCGAAGATACTGCGAGTGTCGAAAAGCTCCGTCGTTAAAATCTCTGGTCTGAACACCGCTTCATCGTAGGAGGCCAGGGTCGCAAATATTTCCTCCTCGGAAGCGTCCTATGCTATGGCGTTGAGGGCACCAAAAAGCCCGTGCGGTTTGTCTTAACCAGGAAGAGAGTCAGCAACTTTAAATCCCATTCCAGTGACCTGAAGGGGACTTCCATGTAACAATAATCATCGGCGCTCATGATAATGATGCTGCCCAAGGGGTAGCGCTTGAGATAGGTAGCTGTCACCTATTCCCCCCTCTATTTACACCCGGCTTCCAACCGTGCCGTTTTCATAACAGCTGAGTTATCGAATATCAGTGAGCCACAAGAACTGAGCGAATTTTTTACCGTTCAATTCAGTACTTGACTTGGTGCACTGGGAATAATGGTCTCTTAGGGCTATCCTAAAGCATTGCTTATCGTCCGCTATAAAACCTGAAACGTGATACGAGCGACACAGCCACTTTATAGCGTTTGAAAGACCATTTGGGAAGAGTTGATGTATCAAAGACAAACTTGGCAGTCCCAAGGAATGCCACATGAAAGACTGGAACAACGACATGAATTCCAAGAGACTCGGGTTAGCTTTATATGCATACGAAAATGCAAGTTGTTAGAATAAGCTAAAAGAAAGGAATCTAAAATATCAGGATCGAGCCCCAGATGTGTCGCAGTAGCTCAACGCCGTGACCCTTAGTGCAAGGGATCTTCATTAGAGGGATGCGACCATCCGGTTAAGCACTAGGCCACCCAACTTAGTTGAAACCTGACTCGGTATAAAGTTGGATATAGAGGGTAGCCTCTCGTGTTTTGGTGAATCACTTCGTGGGGCGCGCGCCGTACACACCAGCAGGTGCCGGGAACCCGGGGCGGGTCCGGATCTCGTCGGGCCGATCGGCGTCTGTTGCCCCGCGGAGGCGGCGTCGCGCCAGCCCATAATGCAAGCGCGACAATACTAACAGAAAAATTCTCAGAATGTGGCGCGAATTATAGTTGGAACAATTTGATGACGGCTCTATTAGAACACGAAACTGCCACTCAGCGTTTGCAATATGGAAAGAGATAGGACAGGGAGGCTCGGATAGCCGCTCTAGGGGAGAATTACACTGAGTTACTACCACGCCAGCTTGAGGGGCCGAGCCGGCAAAGATGCGATTGAAGGGGTCGGGGTTACAGTAAAGCGAAAGAGTGTGTAGAGAGTGGGAAGCATACGACTATAGTATCAGAGCGCAGGAGCCGCCGACAGACATGTCGCACCATTCATCTCACAAACGCCTCGTAGTGGATGTCCTAGTGCAACATTAACGGTAACGGGATCCAGGGCCGGAGTTGTGAATTAGGAGAACCGCGAGTCGCGAAGACCACTCTGGCTTGGAGATAAGTATACCTGTGACTAGAGCATGTGGAGGATGGACCATCCGTTGGAAGCTCTGTACCAGGAAGGCGCGACCCAATGTTGCAAGTGGTTCGATCTGGTATATTGGTGGGACGCAAATACTGCCACCACACGATTTCCCGATCAGGCAACCCAACGCACAAAATCGGCTAGAGTGGGCCACATCGAACCCCGGAGGACTCGGCCCCGGATTTCGAAATTCTCCAGATGCAAGCCGCTCAAGCGGGGAAGTAGGGGTCGCTGCAGAACCCTGGCTTCCCGCGCCGGAAGGAACCCGAGAGGTGATGGGACCAGTTTTACCCCCCGGCCAGGAGCATCCGGTATTGGGTTTGACGGGTTGGGGGCCAGCAACGAGGGCAGTGTCGCTCTATTTCGCTGATCATTAACAGATGGGGATTGCAGGACGGGAGAGAAGCGGGTACAATTACGGCCTGTAAGGCCAAACCACTCCTCTGGTACTGCCAATGCTGGGCAATTTAACGAGCAGAGCGTCGAGCACGGTTGCCGCCGAGTCCCAGAATAATATTCCGAGCTTTCAACGACAGCTGCCAACATTAAAGTGCCCCGGCTCTAGAAGAGAGCAGATTGCCAACCCCACCTTCGGAATGACGGCTCGCGTGGCCTTCTCGGATAGAGCAACATCGCCTCAAGTCGTGTCCCGAGCCAAGTCGGTGACACCGCGATCCGATAGAGATAGCCCTCGGGGCTTGACATGCAATATTGCTTTGGAACCCAGGAAATGCGGGAGTTGATTACCGACCGGATCTGACAATCAGATTATGCCTCCAATAAGACGGACGGGAAGAATGTTCCTTCCCCTGAACCACCCAATATTGACATTCCTATGTTACCCTACGAGCAGCTGTCACCCCACTCGGATGGGTATTGACCCCAGGCTGTCAACATTCCTCCACAATTTCTCCGAGCATCTCCAGCCATGATTCCGTCCATCAGCAGCCACTCACCACGCCACATAGAGCCAAGGTCTGGCACAATGTTACTCCCGAACAGTAACCTTCACGATAGCAGCGATGCGAATGCCACCTTGGCACTGGCCTCTGGACACCAGAGCCTCCGGACCATCTGTCAGTTTTCTGGTCCTGTGGCGGCCCTAGGCTCTAGCTCCGATCGAGCCAAGGATAGATCTCAAGCCGGTAGTCATTCCAATTGGAGGACTGGCCAGGCCGTGGCAATTCGGGATGAATACCGACTTCAACTGTGAGATGAGGGCAGTCCCGTACTGCAAAGTATCTTTGATGGGAGGACATGAAAACGTTCAGAACACTCGTTATCCGCTCTATTGACTTGGCACTGAACCCTGATAGCCGGAAGAATGTGTCGCCATTACGATACTGACGGTTCCGCTCGGTCCGATGGCCCGCCATGTAAGTCGGTGCAAGTGCACATCACAGTCCTCATCTGGAAATCTCATCTCACCCATAGCATATCTAGAAGGGGAACGGCTGCAGCGGGTAATCATCCAGAGGATAGGAGCAGTAATGAACAGAGAGAAGGTAGCAGGGGAAGATCTATAAAAGGTTGCACCTCCGCGTCTCAACTGAGTTGGTTACGATCAACATCCTCTCGTCATCTCATCCCTCCAACGGCATTAAGCCCCGGCTCCTCAGAGATCTCGAAGTCCCTCACCATGATTTACAAGCTCACCGCTCTGGCCCTTGTCCTGGGCGTCGTCAACGCCCAGCAAGCCTGCTCTACCACCCAGGAGACCAAGCCCAAACTTAACTGGGCGCGGTGCAGCGAGGGCGGAAGCTGCACTAGCGTTCCTGCCTCGGTCGTCCTGGACAGCAACTGGCGATGGACGCAAGTTAAGCCCCAAGCTCTGTGAAAGAGGCTCTGCTAATACTAAAAAAGGCACACCGTCGAAGGAGCCACCAACTGCTACGACGGAAACGAGTGGGACGAGAGCATCTGCACGGACGGCGACACCTGCGCTGAGGAGTGCTGTCTCGACGGCGTTGATTACTCTACTACGTACGGCATCCAGTCTGATGGAAGCTCCCTCAGCCTGCGATACGTCACTGAGCACCAGTATGGTACCAACGTGGGCTCCCGCGTGTACCTCATGGAGGACGACGATAACTACCAGATGTTTGAGCTCCTCGGAAACGAGTTCACATTTGACGTTGATGTTTCCAATATTGGTTGTGGTCTTAACGGCGCCCTTTACTTTGTAACCGTAAGTTTTCCGTATAAAAACGCCCTAGGCCCGGGGCTAACGGAAGTTTTGTTTAGATGGAGCAAGATGGAGGTCTCTCCTCTTATCCGGGAAACAACGCTGGTGCCAAGTACGGAACCGGCTACTGTGACAGCCAGTGTCCCCGGGACATCAAGTTCATCGCGGGCCGTGTAAGTCACCCTGAGCTTCTGCCCCGCCCGAACGGTCTAACCCCCTCCTAGGCCAACGTAGAGGGCTGGAACCCCTCGAGTAGCGACTCAAACACCGGCGTTGGTAACATGGGCACCTGCTGCGCCGAGATGGACATATGGGAAGCCAACAGCAAAGCCACCGCCTACACCCCTCACCCCTGCACCAACAACGCCCCACACACTTGCGAAGGCGACAGCTGCGGCGGTACCTACTCGAACGACCGCTACGGCGGCACCTGCGACCCAGACGGCTGCGACTTCAACGCCTGGCGCCAGGGAAATGAAACTTTCTACGGGCCTGGCCTCACCATCGACACGAACAAGAAGATGACGGTCGTGACACAGTTCCACACTGACAGTTCCGGCTCCCTCGCGGACATCAAGCGCTTCTACGTCCAGGATGGCGTGGTCTTCGAGAACGCCGAGTCTGAGATACCTGGGAACCCCGGCAACGCGATCAACGCAGAGTTCTGCTCCGCGCAGAAGGAGGTCTTCGGCGACCAGGATATCTATGCCGCGCGCGGCGGCCACGCCAAGATGTCCGAGGCGCTCGCGATGCCCATGGTCCTCGTCCTCTCCCTTTGGGATGACGTGGGTAGCTCCCCCGTCTAAACATGATATAGACACTAACACAGCGCAGGGCTACGCCAGCATGCGCTGGCTCGACTCGACCTACCCTGAGGACTCCACCGACCTCGGCGCCTCCCGCGGCCCCTGTCCCACGGACGGTGGCGTCCCGGCTGACGTCAGGGAGCAGGTCCCCGACAGCAGCGTCGTCTTCTCGAACATCAAGTTCGGCCCCATCGGGAGCACCTTCAACGCGGACGGCTCCGGCTCGGAGCCGAACCCCCCTACCAGCACGACGACGGCGCCGAGCCCCGGTGGGACGGGGGCGCCGCACTATGGGCAGTGTGGTGGGAATGGGTGGACCGGACCGAAAACCTGCCAGTCGCCTTGGACTTGTACAGTTGTTAACGAGTGGTACTCTCAGTGCCTATAAGCGGACACCTGTATGGCTGCGGGGATGGGAACAACCTGTTAAGGAGTGGGGTCGAAATATGTGGAGATCTCGATCTCGATCTCGATGATCCGTTGTGGACGAATTGGAAGTTTCTGGCATATAACTGTACTGTACTTGTTTTCGCGGACATACAGGCATACTCTTCCCAATATCGGGCCGTTCAGCCGTCTCGTCTCCACGTTTCGGCTGGATGACGAAGTTCCTTTCAAAGAGCCGACGATATCCTAGTCTCCTTCCTTTACGAGCGGCTCCAAACAGTGTCGGACCCGGTGACGTCTCTATTTGCGTTATAGCAAACGGAATTGTGGCTCAGTCGGAGCTACCAGCCTCGTATGCCCCAACGCCACGACGCGGTGGACACCAACTACCCCCACACCTCTGAATACCGCAGCACACTCGCATTAGCGCAGAGATCCCTCCTCTCCCTCCACCAAGAACCTGGAGAACCTGCACAGCTCATGCAACCACGCAACCTTGTAAATCTGCCCCCAACAAATCCCTTCTCACCAACCAATCCCTCGCCGGAATTATTCTAGCACCAGGCCCTGATTTTCACATCCTCTGTTATCGACATTTCCAACCTCATGAACTTTTAACCGTGCAGAAAGATCTTGTGTCACAATGACGTCGCGGCAAGACATCGGTAGCTGGGTAGGCACTTACAGCTCGCAATAATAATAATAATAATAATAATATCAACGTCCTTTCCCACAAAACCGACTGATTATCCCACTCGGTCACCCCGATCATCGTCCTTTCGATGGGATATCGGACCTCGGACTCGTCCGGTAACACAGCAGCGCAGGGGAAAAAAATTGTTCGGAGCTGAACAATGCGGGCCTGCGGATTTTCCCACCAGGGCTGTTCTGGATATGCCCGCGCGATCGCCAGCGCTAAGGATCAGCTTGGGCGTTTTGGGTGGTTCTTGGTATGGGGAAGACCTGAACCCTTCATTGCACACAGGCCACATCCTACATCCCGACATCCTGGCCCCAAATCTTCAATTGGAGCTGAAGAAGTGAAAAACCTTCTTTCCCCAACCGTGTAAGCGTCGTCTGCCGTGCTTCTCGTCCCTAAGCCAAGAGAGAAAAGCTGCTCCGCCGAGCTAGCAAAAGGGCCCGCGCTAAGAAGTGACGTCACGAACGTAACGGAGGAGTCGGGACAAAACCCAGAGCATCTTTTTTTCAATGCAAATTACCGGCATCTTCCCTGCCGGGATGGAGAGCTCCACCGCCGGCGCCCCAGTCTCAATAGGCGTTCTCCGATCATGCATCCCCTCCCGGCTCTCCCTCATGCCATCCCAATCCTTTCCCCGCGCTCACACGTATCCCCGGTGAGGATTGCTCTCCCTCCTCCATCGAGATTTCATGACGCGTGGGTTCTTATACCTTGGTGATGTATCCATGACCCCAGCGGACCCAAAAACTCTCCTTCCAATTTCCAATATTCCCTCCACTCCGATCCTCCTTTATTTTCTGGTTTCGGCCATATCGGACCCCCGGCTGTTTTCTTCCCTATCAGACGATTCTATTATGTGAATTCCCGATTACGCTCTCCGGAAACATCGGCTCTTCTCATAGGCTGGGCAGTCCCCGCCAAGGATTGGGAAAGTCCTGTTGGTTCGATGTTTGGTTCCTGTAGGGTGGTGGATCCCCCACCCAGCTTTTCGCGTGGCGATGGACATTTGCTGAAAAGGCGTCTTGGCGTGAGGACCAGTTTCTCGGCGTGCTGGATGCACGTTGCATCGGGAAAGCACCCGGTGGGCTAGCGTCCCTCCCGAAGGGGAGGGAATCAAAAGCGTCAAAAGAGCCCAGGCCCCGGCACCCGTCCAGCCCTTCCTCCTTCCTTCCTTTCCTTTCCTTCAATCGTGAAACACTTAATTGACCTACTACGCTCATAACCCTGAACCACATCACACCTCAATTGGTGTTGAGCAGTCCAAACCACACCCCTACCGAACCAACATATCATCATCATCATCATCATCATCACCTCGGACAGTGTCTTATAACCCGCTGCCCGCAATGGAGCCCGCGACCCCCGAACCTCACCGTTCCAACACCCTCCCCGCCACCCGGCCATCGCGTCCCAAGTTCAACTCTATGCTCACTTCCGACCGCCTCCGCGAGAGCTACCTCTACCGGCCCACCTCCCGCGAGACGGAGTCCCCCCGCCGCCCCCGGCGCTCCGTCTTCCGGGAAGTAGGCCTCGACGACGCCGCGAGCGACGCAAGCTCCGCGACGTCGACCCCCACCTCCTCTCCTGACGATGTGTTCGCGGTTCCATCGCCCGCTGTGAAAGAGTCTCCCGCGTGATTAGCGAGCGCAGAAAACTGGGAAGTCAAAGGAGAGCGGCCTTTTTTGGGGGGGGGGGGAGGGGCGCCCTACATCGAACGGGAGGGGCCGATACCCCGAGCGAGCTCGCCGGCAGTCTGCCCCTAGGCTTGTTCGAGACCCGCAATTTCTGTCGAAAGACCGACATCTGCATCGGGCATCTGACGCCATTTTTCGGAACGTACGACGGCCGGAAGCGTCGTATCCGGAGTTGCCCGCGAGCTGCCCTAATCAATTATAGCCTCCAAGAGTTGCCGATGGGGGACCCGCGGTTACTACTCCGAGCATAATTTCTTTCAGTATTTTCACTTTCGAGGGACTCTAGTTAGACCAGGACCCTCGGGAATGAAATTCGGGTTGATGGGCGTTCCGAGTCATTTCTACCCGCCAAAATACCCGTTCACACGAAGGATTATTGCAGGGCGTTAGGCTGGTTGTTTTCTCTGTTTAGTTCTAGGACTGGGTATAAGCGCGTAAGTGTACAGAGGTGATGTGTGTAACGTATATAAACGCTAGTTTAAAAAAGAAAACATTGATGTCGTTGCTCCGAATTGTAATCGTCATGTCTCCCATATTGCATCTCGTCCTCACCTAGCTTATTCTTCAAGCAAGAAACGAAGTCCTCATTTTGAGGTAACCTTGTGACGTTCCTTCCACCACTAAAACGCCACGTCCTTGGTATCGGCTCCAATTCCTAACCTGAAGTGCCTCAGGTAAGTCGGTGCATACAACCCCGTATACTCTTACTTTAAGGACCTGTGGCTGGTGTGTTTTGTGGGTGGTGTCTGTTATGGGTGAATCACAACCTGGAAAGCCTTGTTCGCCAGAAAGGGGTTCATGGCCTGTTTCCGTTGGCGTGTTGGCACCCCAAAGCGCCGGGCATAAACAGCGTGTGTAGAATTCGCGTATGCGTCACTGGGGTAAGAGTGCGTTCCCGGTGTCCTCAGCGGCGCAAGGCATGAGAGATGAGCATGTCAGGGCATGAGCAGTCATGACACTTGCCGTTTCTAGCGCCAAGAACTCAACTGTGCTCAAGATAGCTCAAGGTGGGATCTGGGTACATCGCCATGAAGGCCTTGTACTTGCTCTTCACAAAGGCCATCAGACTCTCCGCCTCCTCAAATTTTCCAATTAGCGACAGGTGATTGACCGCGTCAACACCCATCATGGCCTCTCTCCGAAGCACGACCCTGCCCTTCGCCGGACTCGGATGGTCGCTATGCTCGCTCTTCATATCGTCAAAGTATTCGAGAGCCCTGTCATGTGTGGGCGTGGCGGGGTGGTAGAGGTGGAGGTGCGCGATCGGGAGTTTAACAAATGGAGGTTTGAAATAGTCGGCTAGCCCGAGATAGGCGTCGAAAAGTGAGGCCGAGGTGGGCGGCTTCTGTGGCGCGATGGTGGTCGTCCTCCATGCAAGGACAATCCACGCCTTGCGAAGCAAATCCGCATGGCGCGGATGATAGCGGTATGTGTCGCTCGCCTGGATAATCGATTCAATGGCACTGTCGACTGGCTGGTATTCCGCGGTCTTGACGCGGATAAGATCGTATAGCATGTGTCTTGCATCATCCTCTCCGTTACATGCCCCGTTTCCGGATAAAAGCCGCGACATCCAGTCCCAGACGATGAATTCCTTCCCCTCCGCAACAAGGAAAGGCATTAGAGCTTTGACAAAGTGGTGGGAGGACGCAAATTCGAGAGTCCTGCCCATTCCCGAAGATTGCAGCCAACCCAGCACCCTGTCGCATACGCCAGACTTGGAAAGGCTTTCGTTGCTTACAGATGGGTCGTTTATGTACCGGCCATACGGGCTCTTGATGATCCTATACTTCGCTAGCATGCATCCTCTAGCGATATCCAGAGTCATCAGTCCCTTCGATACCGCCACGTCAAAGACGTCCATTGGATCCCGCCTAGCTCCAGGTTCTATGGGAACGTTTTGTGCGGGCCGGAAGAGAGGGTTCGATAGGATCGAGGATAGGTGGTGGTCGGTTGGTCGTCGGGGGAGCCCGCGAGCCAGTAGCTGAGCCCCGTCTGCTACCACATTGTGGCTAGGGTCGGTCGCGGCGGTGGAATGTCGTAGTTCCGACTCGCGCAAATATGTCTTCGGCTCTTTCCCCTCTTTAGTAATCCAGCCATGCTCTCGGTCCAGGTTCCTCCTGAAGGATGTTGTGACCGTGTCGAGGAACCGCTGAGTCTGTTCGGAAGTGAGGGGGTCGGGGTGATGGACCACTCGATGGAGGAGAGAAGGTTTACGAAGGAGGGGCTTGGTCCTCAGCATCGTGAACTAGGCCTCGCCCTGGCGTCCGTGGCATTCCGTGGGAGAAGGAGCATGGAGAGATTTCGGTGTCACTTGTTGAGCAGTTCGCCAACGGACGGTAGTCGAGGGGTCTGCTCGGATTGATCAGCTCATTGTTATATGGTCACGTGATATTTCGAACGATCGGTCCATGACGAAGCTGGGCCAGCTAGTTTATTATGTAATCAGACGCCGATGCCAGCCTCTCAGGTGACGCAGCCCGAACTCTCTCCCAGCTCCCGAGCTCCATTGGTCGCGTGTGACGGATCATCTGTGTCTGGGATACCAGACCGTGCAGTTTACGGAGTACGGGATTGAGCTTGTTTGCGGAGGGACTTGGCCCATCCCCGCATTCCGATGGACCACAGACAGGGAGTTGTGTAGGAAGAACTATGGGAAACAGACAGGGCGCCTTCAGCTATCGGACGACGGGTCGAGCCAGGCGGAGGGTTGTTCTCAAACCGGACAACCATAATGCCGCTGGAAGTATTTATGGTTCTTGAAAGAGAGTTGGACTTAAAGTAGGGCTTGGGGATTGATGGCCGAGCGATCGATTTGCGCGAGACGCCCTTCCGTGCCCATGTGCTAGCTGCATGCGTTGAGATCGCCCTTGCCCATTAGTATATTTGTTCCCATACTATGGCGTCCAGAACCACACTTTCCAAGCTGCGGCGCTTGTGTCTCGCGCCACCAGAAGGAGTGCGTCACAACCATTAATGGGCTCTTTCCTTGAATTTTGGATACTTCCTACGTAACCCTTGCCGGTCTCCGGTGGGATCAGATGCGGCGCAAGACCTGACGTTCGTGGGAGATGGGACCATGTCTCCTGCTGGTTGTGATCTATGAAGGCGAGCAAAAAGTACTTATAGTTCATTCCAGGGACTCGCCACCTAAGCATAGGAAGGACGGTATTTGTCTAACTAAGACAAGGCCAAATACCTAATGGATACGGTAGTGGCATACCTGGTCTATCTCGTGACCCGCACCGGTTGAGCCTGACTGGAATACCTTAATTCACCGCACAGACTCCAGGTTGCCTAGGTACCTCAGGTAGCCTACCGCCGCCACATCGTCTCCACTACCAGCACCAGCAGCTAGCACCGTGTGTATTCTCGTGCTTTGCCTCTTGAAGCCTCAGCCTCCAAACACATTTTCTTCCCTCCATCCTCCCAAACCACACCACCCCCCATCTCCACCATCCCATTGCCATCAACGAATCCCAGATCATCGTCGACCTTGTGTCGCATATAGCCTGGTGTATTCTTTTATACACCTTCCCCGCGACTGTCGGATTCCGACTTCCAACCCCGAATTATTTTGAACGCGAAGCTTCGAAAGTGCAGGAACTGGACCTGGTGCAGCCCTTCCACCTCGCCTCCATCTCCCATCACCCTTCACCTCGCTCATAATGTCCGAGGTCACGACCCGGTCTGGTGCCTCTCGGGGGAGAGGCTCCAGCCGTGGCGGCAGAGGAGGCTTCTCCAACCGAGGCGGCCGCTCGAGCGGCAAGGCCAACGGCGACGCAACCGACGCGCCCACACCTTCCGCGTTTGACGAGGATGGAGACATTGCCGAATTGAGGAAGATCCACGGGTCCAAGATTGCTCCCATCAAGGACATGTTCCAAGGATGGTCCGATGTGGACATCCTCTATGCCCTACAGGAAACAGACGGTGACGAGAACCTGGCTGTTGAGCGGATTGCCCACGGTAAGTAATTTTACCAGCTTCGAGTTTGACGGTCTGTAAAGTGCTATATCGAGAATTGCCTTTACTTGCATCTCGTTTCTCGTGGTCACTTTAGCTTCTCAACCCTCGGGCTTGAACATGGCTGACAATTTTTTTCCCCGTTTAGGCGCCGTCGCTCAGTGGGGCGAGGTTTCGAAGCCCAAGAAGTCATCGCGCGCGAAGGCGAAAGAGACCCCGGCTACGCCGCAAACCACAGATTCGCAACCTGGAAGCAACAGGCCCTCGCGTGGCGGTCGGAACGTATCTGACAGTGGTCGCGGTCGCGGGCGTGGCACTGATAGAGGTGGCCGGGCTCGAGCTCGATCCGCGCACCCTGCCACCAATGGCACTCGCAAGGAAACTACGAACCTGTCTGTACCTACCGAAGAGTCGACTGCTTGGGACGCACAAAAGAACGGCGCTGCCGAATCCCAGAAACCGTCCAGTATCACTCCTGCCGAACAGCCTGCCGCTACCTCTGAGGCCCCAAAGGCCGCTGCCCCAGCAGCGAAGACTTGGGCGAGCATGCTTAGGCAGGCCACTGCTCCCAAAATTGCTCCCAAACCAAAGGAACCCCCTGCCCAAAAGCCGGCGGAGGCTCTCGAACCCCTCCCATCCGCCGACACAGAGCCAGCGGAGACGCCCAAGGCACCCGAGCCCGCACCCGAAGCAGAGTCCACCGAGCCTCCCGCTCAAGCGCAAGAGCCCCCTGCCGTGCCTGCTGCTGATGTCGGTACCGCTAAAGACTCCCTAACCGAATCAAACCTCGACCAGATCGATGACACCTCACGCCCCATTACAACGGATACTGCTGCCAGTACGGCTGCCGACTCGTGGGCACCTGTGCCTTCCGATGCGCGGGCCGGTCAGACATCTACGACCGCTCCCTCGCAACCCCCGACCCATAATCAACCTGCACCTGCGGTGCCCGGTGGATTCGCTGCGGTTACACCGAAGATGCCTGCTGGACGACCCCAGCACTACCAACGGCGCATTCTTGATCAGGAGGAGGCGGTTCGGATGCCCGGTAACCGGGAAGTTGATCGTGCCGCTGTCCAGTTCGGCGCTTTCTCTCTCGGCGGAGCCGAAGAGGACATTGATGGTGAGCGTGAGGAGGCCGAGACGAGGGCTCAGCCTCCTGCCGACTCGCCGGTTGCTCACCCCCGAGCCTCTCTACCCCCTGTCTCTCAACCTCACGCCGTGGGCGATTCCCTTCCGGCCCAAAAGGCTGCACCCACTCCCCCAGCAGCTGCACCTACTGGTAAGACGAATGCAGCCCCTTGTGTTACCATTCTACTCACTGACCGAATCCGTCAGGTCCTGCCGCTCAGGTTCAAGCTCAGCAGGCAGGTGTCCCGCAAGGTATGTACTCACAACGCTCCCCGGCCAATTCTTGGTGATACCGATGCTAATAAGCTCGTCTTTCTAGCTCAACCTACAGCCCCCGGTGCCCAGCCATTCGGACGTTTCGGTCAAGAGGGAGCTCCTGGTTTCGGTGGCCTGAACCAGGGCGCTGCCCCTACCTCGACCCAACAACAGCAATTCGACGCATTCCAGGCCCAACAGCAGGCATCCCAGCTACCTCACTCTGCCGGAGCGTTTAGCTCGGCTCCTGGCGATTTCTCCTCATACTACACAGCGGATCATCCCAGCCGTCTCCCCTACAACTACTATGGCCAGCAGTACGGCCAACAACAACAGCTCGGCCAGGGCCAGCAGCAGCAGCAGCAGCAGCAACAGCAGCAACAACAGCAGCAGCAGCAGCAGCCGCAACAGGAGGGCGCGGGCGCGGCCCAGCAACCTCAGCCCCAGCGCACGTTCAGCGGCTACACAAACCCGTCGCAGCCCGATAACTTGAGCCAATACCCCCAGAGCGGCGTCGGTGCGCTGCACAACCAGTCGCGATTCGGTGGCGTGGCGACCGAACCCCAGAGCAGCGGCCACACCACGCCAAACCCCCCTTCGCAGGCGCAGGCCCAGCAGCCCGCCACCCAGGCAGCGGCGGCGGCGGCGGCGGCTTCGCAGCCTCAGTCACATGGCCAGCAAAACTACCCCTACAGCAGCCACCCTTACTTTAACAACCCGTACTACCACTCTTACTACGCGCAGGCGTACGGCCAAGGCTACGGAGCGTCGCCGTACAAAGGAGGGCTCTACGGAGCGCCGTATAACATGCCGCCCCAGGCGCCCTATGACCACAGCTCTTCTCCCGCTGGCGGCTTCCAGTCCTCGCTTCACCGGGACAACAACGGCATCAGCTCGGGTCTCGGCGATTTCGGCCGTGTGAGCGCCGCTCAGGCGCAGGCCGGCCTTGGAGGAAGCGCCTTCGGTGGCATGCACGATGCGTTCGGGCGTGGCCCGTCGTCTTTCCAGTCCCAAGGCGCCCCGGGCTTCACCGCGCCCTCTCAGGGCGGCCCCCCATCTTCAGCTGCGGACGACCTGAAGCCGTACGTCGACTCGAAGACTGCTGCGGGACCTTCCCCGTCCCTCGGCGGAGCTCGCCCCGGCTCGGCAGCTAACAACCCGCCGACGGCCCAGGGTGGTCTTCCCCCGCAGTCTAACGCCCAGATGGGCGGATATGGTGGTGGCTACCCCAGCCACCTCCAGCAGGGCCTCCACGGGGCTGGTGCCTACGGCATGAGCGGCGCGAGTGCAGCCGGCCAGCACGGCAGCACGCCCTACGGCTCGTACGGCCAGGGCGGTTTCGGCAGCGGCGCGTACTACGGTGCGGGCCAGCAGCAACAGGGCCAGCAGCAGCCGCAACGCGGTGGCTGGGGCGGGAACTACAACCACTAGAAGGAGGGCAGTTCCCGGCCAGAGCGGCCAGACAGCAGCCGCGGGAAATCATGGCGGCGCAGGTACCGAGGGCAGCAGGGCTCGTCACCCCGGGGCACTAGGCGGAGGTCCGAGATGGACTGAGCGAAGAAAGCTCCACTCCCTCTCGTTTTAAACTCGATATGTATCATGAAAAATGAGGCAAATGGGTTTTCTGGAAGGAGGAGGGGATAACGGCGGGTTTTTATTTTTATTTTTTTTTTATTTTAGTATGCACCAAACAAAGGGAACGGGAAACCTGTATCGTGTGTCTTTTTAAGAGAGTTCATTTGCTTTGTTTCGTTCTCGTTTTCTCTCTCCACCAAAACCCCATACCTATTCGATATTGTCCTTTCTTCTCACTTTTCTCTGTTGTTTTCACGCTACTCTGGTGCTTCGCGTTCTGGTTTTGGGTTTTTATCGGCGGTGCGTAAGGGGATAGGCGGGGTCATGGGTTCTCCGGTTTTTTTTCTCGGGTATCAATGAAAGAGCCTCCCTAATGGTGAGAGGGGGAAGGCACGATGGGGATGGGGGAATGGTTGATAGGCTGAACAAAATCCATTTGGTGGATAGGGTAGGGGAATGGTTGATAGGTTGAACACAAATCCATTTGGTGCATGGCTGCAGGTTGTCCAGGATTGTTTGCGTGCTTATGTGTTGTGTGATGTGTGGGGCTTGTATGGTTCCAGGGGTGAGCTGAGGGCGATATTCAGGTTTGTCTGGCAATGGTACGAGAAGGTCCAACGGCTTCAGTCTTGGGTGACGTTGTCCTTTGTCACTCCCCGTCCGGAGCAGGCGCTGACGGGAGGGAAGCCTACCTCCGTGTAGGTCCAAAATTCCTCTTCCTCGCTATCCTGCAGCAGGGCTTGCGTCGGTCCTTTTTCCTTCTTCCCCTTTCTTTCCTCCATCATTTCCCTCCCCTATCCCCACCCACTCGCAAAATCCGTTAGGCAAGCGCAAAGCCCACCAAGTTAAAATATCATGACGTCCGCCAAGCAGCCAAGAAAAGGCCAAGATCGGAGACTTTTTTTTTTTTTCGGAGACTGTCCCGGGTCCATCCCGGGCCACTCCGGACCCCGGGGTGAGCGGTGTCCCCGGGCTGTACGTACCGCCAAGACGGTGGCCCGATGTGGTGGGTGGCCGCTGTACTGGGACGGGAATGGGGTTGGACAGTGTGCTTGGAGAAGCTTCGTTTGGCGTCGGGGATTACATTCTGCGTGCACTTTTAGGAGAACGGAGCGCGCAGTCTCCGGGTTCGAGAGTCATCTTTGGGACACTTTGTACTACCCATGCCGTTTGCTTTCATGTAAGGGGACTCCAGAGTGCTGGGACGAGGAGGGAGAGGGGTCAGTAACCACGCCGTGCCTCCCCTTCCCCTCCCAAAACCACGACGCATATCCTCCTTACTAGGGACCTTCTTCCACCCCCCACCCCGGCCCAAACAAAATCATCTCCAAGAATAAGGAAGCTCGACGAAACACCACAGGTCGAAAAAGAAAGACTCCAAACGACCAATTGTGTGGTGACCCAATCAATCTGGTTCAAATCAACCGGAATTGCCCTCCAACCCCGCCCTCCAAGTCACCTGTACTCCTCGCCCTACGCAGCGCATCTCACCATCTCCTAAGACACCAGACCCTAGACAACACAGATGCACGTGCTACGACCCAGGGTTGGCCCCTGGCTTTGTCCCCGGGACCTCGCTGCCGAGCGAAACCCACCGCGCAATATCCATCCCCCCCCACCCCCCTTCCAAATCCCCATCGCCGGTTTCCCTTCCCGGCAAAAGACACGGCGACGGGCCAATCACCCTCTTCGATATATTAACTCGGTGCATTTCCCCATGGTTCAACTACTCACCGCACCGTGCATCTCGAGTATACCTTCATCTCGCTTCCTCCTCTGTACCCTTATCATCGCAAGATGATGTCTGGGTAACCGCCCTCCGAGTCGCTCCCCGCGTACCACGGAGTACCCTCCCCGTACGAGGCAACGTACCACCCAATATACACTTATAACCTGCCCCCACACCATCTTCTTCCCAAAAAACCAACCCTCTCACCCACTGTTCATTAATCGAAAGGAACCCGTGTAACGGCCTTGTCCACGGAAAAAGAAGAGCCAAGCCCGTGTTGATCGGCACTCGGCATCCGTTTGCCAGGGTCCATGTGTCACCAACTCGAGCCTCACCTCTTGGCTTTCCACCACCCAACCTCACGCGATGAGATCTTACACACATACAACTTTTCTTCACCGAGATATATCTAGATCTAGATCTCTAGAAGGCACTATACAGTCCCGCAAAACAAGGTTCAGATGGCCGCCCCGCTCGCCCCCACTGCGGCAGGCATATCGCTTGCAACTGACATACCGGCACGAAGGGGCCCCACTGACCTTTTTTTTCTCCTTCGAGCCGGCTCCCCATTTATTTCTATGGCTGACGCCCTTTGAAAGCGGGAGAGCCACCCGGCTCGCCGCTCCGCTTTTAACGACCGGCCTTACTCGCCCTCGCGCTCCACAAATCCTGAGCGGAGCCGTCAGATCCGTTTATCGACACGCCGCCGGTGACATGCATAGTCTACTCTCCCATTAGTCTGTGTCTATGCCTCGTACGCCCCTCATGACATCGCTACCTCGAGTGCCCTAGCCATGGCTCGTGATGTCTTTGTACACCTCCCTGAGTCTTCGCTTACTCTCTGTCCGGGGATCTGGCATTGGTAACCCGATCTCTGCAGCCGCCGGCAGTAACCGTCCGTGATACCATCCCCAGTCCTAGGCACCATCTCTCCCTGGTTGGTCCTGAGGCTCGGATCCCGCGCCACAAAACATTCTCTACGTGGAGATCCCGCTCGTGTGGAAGGTCTCCCGCTGGAGAAAACTGGCGCGCAATATCTGATTAAGTGTTAATCAAGCCGTAAGGTAGATATGTCGGAATGCGGGCCTTGGATATGAGCTCGGCGGGTGGCCCCCGTTTGGAAAGGAGTCAGATGCGGAGAACTCTTTCCGTCGTCTTTTCGGGCCGCGTTTCTCCCTCCTATAAGAACGAGAACCCCGCGTCCCATTCACCATGAAGCTTTGTCCGCCCAAGGCACTCAGAAGCCCCCTGAACACCCTCATTAGCCATCAATAGCCCTCGCCACCGCCAACATGAAGATCCCCGCCGCCCTCGCTCTCCTCACCTCCATGGCCACCGCCCAGCAGGTCGGCACGGAGCAGACGGAGACTCACCCCAAGATGTCGTGGAACGACTGTTCCAGCGGCACCTGTACCGAGGTGCAGGCCGAGGTCGTCATCGACGCCAACTGGCGCTGGCTTCACAACACCGACGGCTACGACAATTGCTACGATGGCAACCAGTGGGTCGAGTCTATCTGCAGCTCCGCGACTGAGTGTGCCGAAACGTGCGCCGTCGAGGGCGCTGACTATGGCACCACCTATGGCGCCTCGACGAGTGGCGATGCCCTGACCCTCAAGTTCGTGACGGAGCATGAGTACGGCAAAAACATCGGCTCGCGCTTCTACCTCATGGAGTCTGAGGACAAGTACCAGATGTTCACTCTCTTGGGCAACGAGTTTGCCTTTGATGTCGATCTGTCGACGCTGGACTGCGGGCTGAACGGTGCCCTGTATTTTGTCGCTATGGAGGCAGACGGCGGCATGGCCAGCTACCCCTCGAACGCGGCGGGTGCCAAATATGGGACCGGGTACTGTGACGCGCAATGTGCCCGTGACCTCAAGTTCGTCGGCGGAAAGGTGGGTTTGACAGACCTATTATGCTTCGATGGAATGGGAGATTGAAGAGACTTATTCTGTTTTAGGCCAACGTTGAGGGGTGGGAGCCCTCTGAGAACGACGCCAACGCCGGTGTCGGCCCCTATGGAGCCTGCTGCGCTGAGATCGACGTCTGGTAGGTTCAGCTCTGACTCCCAGACGCTTGCCTTATCACTAACAGAAGCCCGAAACCAGGGAGTCCAACTCGATGGCTTTCGCCCTGACGCCTCACCCCTGTGAGAACAACAACTACCACGTCTGCGAGACGGACACATGCGGTGGTACCTACTCCGATGATCGCTTTGCGGGTCTTTGCGATGCCAACGGGTGCGACTACAACCCGTACCGCATGGGCAACACCGACTTCTACGGCCCCGGCCTGACCGTCGACACTACCAAGGTGTTCACGTAAGTGTCCCAGGCTCCCCAAGAGAGGCTCTTACTCTCCCTCCCTTCACGTCCATCTTCATACCCTTCCAATCGCAAAGACGCTAATCAGAGCCCGAAAGCGTCGTCACTCGCTTCGAGGAGAACTCCATGTCCCAGTTCTTCGTCCAGGACGGCACCAAGATCGAGATCCCGGCCCCAACCTACGAGGGTCTCCCAGACTCCTCAGCTATCACGCCCGAGTTCTGCGATAACGTATTTACCGTCTTCGATGACTTCAATCGCTTCAACGAAGTCGGCGGGTGGCCGGCCCTCAACGAGGCTCTGGGCATCCCCATGGTGCTGGTCATGTCCATCTGGGACGACGTATGTCTCTTTCTCCTCTCTGTTCAGGCTGTACGTGTGAGTAATACTAACTGGACGTAGCACTACGCCAACATGCTGTGGCTTGACTCCACCTACCCGCCTGAGAGGGAGGGCACCCCCGGTGCGGCGCGTGGTCCTTGCCCCCAGGACTCTGGCGTCCCCGCCGACGTCGAGTCGTCCATGCCTGATGCGTACGTGCTCCTCAAAAATTGACAACGAACTATGCTGACACGTTCGAACAGGCAGGTTATCTGGTCCAACATTCGCTTCGGACCCGTCGGGTCCACCGTCGACGTCTAGACGCGCTCCGCTCCGCTGGTCTTGGCGGGATTGGGGCTGGATTGGGGAGATTTCTAGTAGACGCAGGCCACAGATGGTGCTTTCGTTCTTTGTGTATGTGGAGAAGAGTCTCCTTTACACTCGGTTCATTGTAGATAGTAAGAAATTGGTTGTCTCTAGATATCAGAATGCGCATGAACCCAGTGCCAAGGTATTATTACTGTTGCAATTCGAACTAAGACGACAAACGGAGGACGCGCCGCTTGTTGCCAGGTGATAAGAAATATGCGATGCTATTTGTGGCTGGAATCGTGGCGTAGCCCCGCGGTCGTGGCTTGCCCCACCACACAATGCACCCCATGACAATGACTCTTCACTCCAGGTGCCGATTTTAGGAGACTTCGAACTGCCATTTTCGGAATGTCAGTCTCCCTCAACACCTGGCTCCCACTACATGTGCTGCCGCAGCGCAACTGATTAAGCCGGCCAAACTAACCGAACTAAATACCAGCGCCTCGCAAATCTTCCAACTGCATCATCAACATCAGCACCAGCTTCGCAGCGTACAGCTATAAATATAGTTTCCTATTCCCTGCTTCTAGAAAACAAGTTCCTCTTTGCACAAATTAAGCCACTGCAAACAAGAAATAATTCTTGCCAAAATTGCCTCTCCTTCGTTTGCTTGAGTCTGGTTACCTCCGTACTAATAATAGTTTGAACATGGGTTCTGCGTCCGTGCACTTTTTGTCAGGCCTTTCCTGGCCCTCTGCTTTTGTTTGGCTATGATTACTCAATGCTATGAGTATTTGACTATCGTGGATGGGACGTTCCGGAATTGTTCCAGGAGTCCAGTCCTGAGGATCATCTTTTCTGCTTGTACTGCCATTGAACTACAGAGAATGTGCTTGATGTCAATGTATGGGTGCTTGCCTGCTCATATTCCGTCCCTGTCGTCCGTCCAGCCCCTGCATTCGAGCAGGATGTGTCGCACCGTTTGCGGTCTGTACCTGCATTCGCAGTTTTCGGTGTTGCCCTTGTTTATGGTGTGGAGGTATGCGCGCAAGCTGATCTTCCCTGTACGCAGCTGTGTGATAACTGAGATTATCATTCTGTCTACCTATATGTATGGTGGGTCTATCCTTTCCTGGCCGGACCCCGGGTTTGAAAAGCTCCCTGCCGTACTTGGTCTTTTCCCAGCATAGTTCCGATTCGCTTCGCATCATCTTCAAGAGAAGCTTGGTATAAGGCACAGCCTCGAGGCAGTATCAAGACTAGTCAGCAGTATCGGAAGGTAATGGGTCTGCCTCTTTGGTATGGCAAAGCAAGCTACCAGTGGTGCCTTGACTGGAAGCAGATGAATAGGTATGCAGGACATCTACGGGCCTTAGGGACTGGACTAAAGAAGAGATGATGGCCTATTTGGAATAGGATAAATCAGAAAATGACCGTGTAGAGACTCAAATTGTTCTAGAGGTAGAAGGCAATCCCTTCTCGAACAGAAGGGGTACAGGGCGGATCTGGAGGGCGGCTGAGAAGGATCTTTGAGGAACAAACGGCGTTGTATTCATCTAGATAGCCAGATAGTGAATAAGTATGATATGGATACGACTATTATTTTCCTTTGTTTTCATTTCGGAAACCTACTTATCGTGTACAGGGGGTGACTGACTTGAAGTTGGAAAAGTTGCAAGACGCTGGTGTTCAGTTCGGGTAGTTTGGCGGGCTTATTGCCGGCAGCGCATGTAGTGGGAGCAGCCTCACGTGCACCAAAGAAGGAGCCCGTATCCAAGGTCTGGCACAGGGCTGTGTAAATGCACCACGGAGCAAAACCTCAATCTAGCAATCCCGGGAGCATGATGGTGCTCCTGCAGCCTCAACGGGCCAATCACGAGCGTACACACCTTGTTAGGCACGGAGTATGTGATCACAGAGATGCGTCGTCATCATCACAGAAACCTCTTTCTGCCGCTTTTGGCACGCCAATCCGGCGCCGAAATACAGGGGCCGCTATGAATCCAGGCATGACGCCCAATGACGCGCCCCCACCGCGGTGATCTCTCCGCTCAGCCCAGCGCGGCTCCTCAGGCGATTGAGGCCCTTGTCAGATCCTGCCTAATTCACCGCTGACTGGCTCTCAGTCGGCCGGGGTCCTCATACCTACATTAAATTATGGGGCGAAGGCTCAGTTGTGGGGCCGTTCAGCCCTGCCGCTGGAGGAGCGCTGGCGGAGCCAGGACGGAGCTGCGCAGCGTAGCGTATTTCCCGATTAGGCAATACTACGAACCCGCGAGACCCCCCGACGACGCAAAATATATAAAGACCCCAGGAAACGAGCAGGAGAGAGTCCGATCATGGTTCAGTCTCATCTCTGGACCAACATAATCCTTAATTAAGGCACGAATACAATGTCTTACACCAAGTCCTTGCTCCTCGCCCTCAGCGTCTCCGCCGTACAGGCGGTCCCCAAGCCCCAGGCCGACGAGGGCATCCGATGGGGGAAGTGCGACATCGAGACACAGGGCTTGCCAGTCGAGTGCGCCACGCTGCCCGTGCCGCTCGACTACTCTGACGACTCGTGCGAGGAGACCCTCGACCTCGCCCTGATCCGGTACCCAGCGCAGAACGGGCCCTCTCAGGGAACCATCATGCTCAACTTTGGCGGCCCCGGCCAGGATGGATTAAACAACATGATTAGCTACGCGCCGATACAGGGACCGTAAGTGAACTTCCACCCACCTTCCGACCGAGCCCCCTTTTCGTCTAACTAAGACTGGGGGACTAGGGTTACCGGTGGTCAGTTCGACCTCGTCAGCTGGGACCCCCGCGGGACCGGCCAGACCCTCCGGTTTGCGTGCTTCGAGCCGGAAGAGATAGGCGAGACGTTAGCGTATGAGCTCCCTGATGAGTCGCCCGAGGTCCGCCAGAGGGTGTGGGACCAGGCCGGCTACATCGCGGGGAACTGCAGTGAGAGGCTCAGTAACACGGGCGACCTCGTGGGGATGGCTTTTACTGCGAGGGATATGTTCCAGATCGTCGACGCGCTCGGCGAGGATGGGAAGCTGCGATACTGGGGTGAGTGCGGAATTGGTCGTGCGGAACTAAGAGCGGGGAGAGGGCTGACTGGTTTACCAGGTATCTCCGGTGGCACTACGCTCGGCGCGACGGCTGCGGCCATGTTCCCCGACAGGATTGACAAGGTCATTCTCGACGGCGTCATGAACGCCCACGAATACTACCATAGCGTAGGGTATGAGAGCCTCCTCCAGCTTGCCTTATCATACTTTGTGTCCTAATAGCCTGAATAGAGAGACGAACATCGTCATCTCCTCGGATGATACCTTCCTAGGCTTTATCGACGCCTGCTTCGACAATCCCAAGAAGTGCCCCCTCACGGCCATCGCAGACTCTCCCGAAGCCGCCCTCAAGGCCATCGTCGACACTTTCGAGAAGCTTAAGACGGAGCCCCTCCTCGTCCCTGTGGAGAACGCCGATCCCGTCCCCATAACCTACTCTATCGCCAATTCCTTCACTCTTAGCACCCTCTACCGCCCCAACTCCTACCAGCTCCTCGCCGGCATCCTCGCGGCCGTCGTCGCGGAGGACACCGATGCGTTGGTGGAGGCCTTCTCGGGCGACGGCAGTCCGAGCGCCATCCCGCAGGAGGCCCAGGCTGTCATGGGCATCCGGTGCGGCGACAAGATCCCGCGCGAGGACGAGCTCTCGGACCTCGATGATGTGGATGAAGACTTCCGCGAGACCAGCAAGTACTTCCCAGGTTTTGGAGTCGGTTACTACGTCTACGCGTGCGCGCAGTGGGGCTTCGAGGCCAAGGAGCGCTACGAGGGCGACTTCCGGGTCCGCACGTCATCCCCGCTGCTGTTCATAGGGAACACGTACGACCCAGTCACGCCGCTAGCGTCGGCGAGGAACATGAGCGCGGGCTTCGAGGGGTCCGTGGTGCTGCAGCAGGACGGGTTCGGGCACACCTCGATCGCGCAGACGTCCAACTGCACGAACGAGGCCATCGCGAAGTACTTCGCCGACGGGACGCTGCCGGAGGAGGGCACGGTGTGCGCGCCGAACGACCCGCTCTTCGCGAACGACGAGGAGATCCCGGCGAGCGGTGAGGCTCCTACCTCCACTGGGGAGGTTGAGGCTTCCGAGTCCGCGGCTGAGATTGAGACTGCCGACGAAGAGGAGCCTGAGGCCGAGGAGGAGTGAGATATATAAGAGTTGGGTATGCTGTTATTTTGGACCATAATACTTAGATTTCTTGAGCGCGTATGGATGGCTCGGTAAGAACCTGAAAGCTAGGGCTCCGGAGGAGAGAGTTGTTACTCGACGGCGACACATTGGACCATAATATTTACTTACGGATCATTATATACATTCTTGCTAGTACTGTCCTGTTTACATCCTGCGATTCGTGGACTCGCGATTTCATGGCGCAACCAGAATTCCGAAAGCGCGAGTGTGGGGACTCTCCCCAGCATGTCTAAGCGTTCGCTACAAACCGTCTTTCGACTCACGGCTGTCATCTGTTCTACAGATCAATCTAGACTCGACCCTTCCGCAGCTTTCTTCACAGAAGCCAGGATTACGCGGCGCTTTCCGAGGGAGGGAGGCTGATTAGTTTTGATGCGGCCACGAGGCTGCGCCTTACACCAAGCTTCTCTTGCTGTAACATATCTCTGATAGATAGCCTTTGGGTCTTGGTAACTTTAGTGTCTCCGCTGGTGTCTCGGGTGGTGCCTCAGGTAGTGCCTCGAGTGGTACCTCTGTCATTGATGCCACTACAATTGTCTGTGCTTCTGCTGCTGATTGCAGAAACTCCTCATACCGTAGAGGGCATGTCTTTGAGGCCATTATATGACCAAATGCGTGACATAAGGCAATTCTGCTATTGGTTTGGTCTTATGCATTCGAAAGGGGAATAAATTAAAGGAAATTGAAGGGTGAGTCAATGAGTCAATATCAAGGGCCATAGTATCGATCAAGATCCGTTGACATGTTGGACTGAGGTGCAGGTAGGTACGCGATGAACGCGATGCAAGGGACAATCGCCCCACCATGCCGAAGGCCTGGTTGGTGGGAAGGCCAACATCACGTGCGATTGGGGCCGGGTGGGGACGAATCAGCAAACGGAAGCCTCGACAACGACACACGGATTTCACATAAAAGTCCGTGTGTCGCTGTTGGGGGTTCTGTTTTTGGAAGTGCTGGACCCGCCATTTTTGGAAGGGCAACGGATATTTCGACTGGGGCGACCCACAATTTGACAGCCGTGACACCTGTCACGCCCGCCAACGGCCGCTAGCGCCCGTCAAAGGTTCGAATCGCATATCAATCCCCAAAACACGGTTTTTCAGCTGAAAACCATAAAAAACGCATTTCCGGCGCTTCAAGCTCAAGTTCCTCAATTGAATCAAATTAAAGGCTCTCATCGGTTGGCTACATCTCGGATATTCGATCCGGCTATTCCTCCATAGCCGGGCCCGAACTTGGAACCGGTTCCAGCAATGCCGCCACTTCGTCGCAGCCCCAGGGCGCCAGATCAGCCTTGATATCCCTCTCGAGCTCATCCAATGTGAGCCCCGACGGGCCCGCCGTACCTCGAGAGGCGCCTCGCGCTATTTCCTGCCGTCCCAAGCCTCCCTTATGTAGAACCTTTGAATTGATGTGCAGTACTCCGTATGTTACGGATTATCGTGACTCCTGAAACGGTTATATTGTATAAGCCAAGGTTGAAACCTTATGCGTCGCTGTTGCAGAGTTGGGCCTACCGGCATGCATATAGATAGTGTTGATAAACTCTAGGGATACCATTTTCTCCAGTGTCCCTAGAGTGAAGAAGTCTGCAGAGTGTGGCTGCAAAAGCACGGGTGAATCACTGGATCGAAGGGGAAGATGAGGATCCATATGAGCTGTACTGGAGACAGGTCCTGGACGTGCAAGTCGGCTACCGGTGAGCAATGACGAAGCGCTTGCCCCCTTTCCCCTCGGCCCTCCAATACCACGACAGCATCAGAGTCAATAGAGCCGGTATCAGCTGCTGGCGATGACATTCTTGACCTGAGCTTGGATATAACGGCTGGATATAGTATGTGCCTGGCATGAGGTGCGAGAATCAATAAACCCGATTCTTATTCTAACAACCTAAAGACATCGAGCCAATTTAGGCCCAGCTTGTGAACGACCTCATCAAGACGTCTGTTACCCGCCGCTAGACGGATTGGAGAGCCCGGGCAGATGCTGCTTATACCATGGCCACATGACCTCTATTGACCAACTACGCAGCAGCCGCAGTCCAGCGAGGACTTGAAACACGCCGACGATCGAGCCTGTGTTGCCAAACTCGATGCTACATAGTACCATCTGCGCGTCTGGGTCAGTGTCATACTCGTCGGGGTAGGTGGTGTATTTACGTACCGTCGTAGCCTGACGCCTTGTAGTAATGACAAGCGACCAGGTGTGACCTTGGACCACGATGCCGGGTAGGAAGCCGAGGTCGTCGACAGGCTTAGCGCCGGCCCGTGACGTAAGAAACTCCCAATGTGCCGCGTGCCAAATGCCCAGCTGCTGCTCCCCCTTGGCCATGTTGCCACCATAACGCTTCGTCTCAATGCTGACGGCCAGCGGGTACTGCTGTAGCAGCCGGTCCGCCGTCCAGTTGAAGCACGGCGCCATATCGGGGGCCAGCGCCTCATGTGATCTGTTGGTTGTCGGATCGCGCTCGGGCAGAAGCTGGAGGACGTAATCAACACGGCTAGGGGCGTCGGGAAAGCGGTGATATGCTGAGTCGATGTTGGTCGTCGTGCTGTAAGACGTCGGGGTCAGGGTCAGCTGCTACGAGACAGGAGACACAACTGCAACCTACCAAGACAGAAAGTCTAGGATATCCTGGCCCGGGCCATCGCGCATATCATACACAAGCATGTCGAGTAGCGGGGAGTGTACAAGGTTGTTCCAGGCCGACTCGTCGCTGAGCATGCGGCAGCAGTCGCTGGACCGGGCGGCGATGCGCAAAGCGCGACGGACCAGCTCCTCACCACGGGTGCTATCATGCCGTGTCTGCTCGCTTCCAGTACTTGTTGTATCGTCAAAGAACATATATTCGTGCAATCGGTCGAACTGACCCATGGCCTCGAGGTGCTCCTCTAGGGCCGCTTTGATCATTCGTGGCATGATGCGGTGTCTGCCCGCCACGTCGTTGATGTCCCCTATAAATTGTCGAAGAGCTGGAGATAGAGGATGAGTGGATGCGATCATGCTGAGCGAATCTCGGACGAGCCGGTGGCCCTCAGATCCGTACAAAGGGAAAAGCTTGGATGGTGACTGCGACAGCCTCGACCGCTTGCTATCGCGCGAATAGGCAGCTTCGCTCTGGGAGGAGGACAGACTGGGAGCGCCGCTAACAGGGCCTCTGCTTCCGCCGGCCTCCGAAGCCCGTGGTGTCTGGTCAATGTCGACCATTGTGGCGTCGCCAGCTAGCCGCTTCCCCGAGTTGTTGGGTGTCGAGGGCGCCATAGGGTGGGCGGCGTCCGGCGACGCGGCCGAGGTCGACGAGGACGATTTACACGCGGCTCGCGACGCGGGAGGAGAGATGGGATGTCGGCGTTTACGCGATTCGCTGGGCCTAAAGGATCCTCGTCGCTTCAGTGCACGCTGACAGTCGGCTTCGGGTGTGGGCGCGGCCTGGCCAAAAGGTATGGCTTCAAGCCAATGCGCGACTCCGCTGACGGTCGGGTTAAAGTCCATGAGTGTCGCAGGAATGCAGAGGGCGCATTGGTGGAGGAAAAGAGAGAATACTGATGATGGTGATGAGGGATGGATGCGTTGAACATGCGTTTCGCCTGTGGCGTGGGCGTGTGGTAGGCGGGGTGAGGTTGCTGACTAAGTTGTCGGAGAGTCCAGGGGACGGGATCCCACTACATGCGCTGCCGGCAGCGCTATTCTGCTCGTGCGAAAAACAACACAAATGGACTCGTAATGGCATTTCAGTGTGGGGAAGCCTCGACAGCGACACACGGATTTCAGAGACTGGGGCGCCGGATTGGGGGCGAATCAGAAAACGGAAGCCTCGACAGCGACACACGGATTTCAGTAGCCAAACACAGCGACGAAGTTTGAGGTTGATAGCACCTGGCGCACATATCCGGCCCGCTCATATCGTATCTCACTTCGGACCTCTCACATTTCCATCCCCGTCCCAAACTTTACGATTCGGCCAGTCACCCGCCCGCAATGCCTCACGCCATCTCGGCGCCCTCACCGGGGCTCCAGGCAGTAATCCTCTGCGGCCCCGGCTCCTCGTTCCCGACCTTCACCGCGAACCCGGATGAGAACCCCAAGGCTCTCCTGCCGATTGCCAACCGCCCGATGGTATGGTACCCCATCGACTTCTGTTACCGCATGGGCATCTCAGGTGCGTGACTCATACCCTCAATGAGCTCAAACTGCCCGACATGAGCACTAACTCATCCCCAGATATCACTCTGATCTGCCCGCCCAGCGCACTCAACGCGATAAAAACAGCCCTAAACACAAACCCCTTCCTCACAGCCCTGCCCCTCCCCCGCCCCGACGTCCTTGCCCCCGCAGACTTGGACCAGAACTCAGGGACAGCTGAGATCCTGCGCCTCCCTGAGGTGCGCTCCCTCATCCAGTCAGACTTCCTAGTCCTTCCCTGCGACCTCGTCTGCGAGCTCCCTGGCGAGAAGTTCCTGCAGGCATGGATGACCACCGCCGCCAACCTCCCCCACATCCTCGGCACCCCACGGCCCTCCCCCACCGCGCCTGCCTACAATGGCGGACTCGGCGTCTGGTACGAGACAAAGACGGAAAACCCGGTCAAGGGTGAGGAGAAGGACTTCATCGCCACGACCCCGCTCCCGCGCACCTCCGCCATCCCCCCCAAGGGCTCCCTCCTGCCTCACGTCTCCAAGCTCGTCACCTCCATGCCCTCCTCCACCCTCTCCGAGCGCATGGAGGACCGCGCGGGCCTCCCCGTACGCCACGGTCTGACGCGGGCCCACCCGCGCGTGCGCATGCTGACCACTCTGCGCGACGCCCACATCTACGTGTTCCCCCGCTGGGTCATCGACTTCGCGGCTAAAAACGACCGCTTCGACAGCATCGGCGAGGACATCACGGGGTGGTGGGCCAAGGCCGGATGGGAGAATGGCCTGGCGGACAAGCTGAAGCTGGACGAGGTCTTCGCGGAGCTCGACGCCGCGAACAACCGCCGGCCCAGCGCCGACCCGGAAGTCTCGGGCATGGCGACGCCCTCCGCTGACGACCACCCGGAGCCGCGCGACACGCGCATCAACGTGAAGACCATCCCTCCCATCCTCGCCTACATCCACCCCAACGAGCCCTCTGCCCCGATAATTCGACGTGTCGATACAGCCCGTCTCCTCCTCTCCGTCACCCTCCAGCTAGCCAAGCTCCCCTCCGTCGAGGACGCGGGGCCCGACGGCGCCTCACCCTTCGCGCACCCGCGCAAGGTGGCCTACCCGGAGGGCGTCAAGTCTCGAACGACCATCTCCAAGGCGGACTCGCTGGTGGCGGACCACGTGACAATCGAGGAGAAGACGTCGGTTAAGGAGACCGTCGTGGGTGCGCACTGCCAGCTGAAGGAGGGGGCCAAGCTTCTGCAATGCGTGGTGATGGACGGGGCGGTGATCGGGAAGGGGTGCAAGCTTACTAGGTGTATACTGGGAAAGCGGTGCGTGATTGGGGATGGGAGCGTGTTGACGGACTGCGAGGTCCAGGAGAATCTGCTCGTCGAAGGAGGAAGTGAGTCTACCTCCTGTACCCCCCAAGTGATATGTCTCTACGGGTTCCCTCCGTTTCTGCAATGTCCACATATCAGGACGTCTGAGAGATGGACTGTCCCGCCGCTATACACAGTTACTGACAAGCCATGTAGCCGAGGCAAAGGAGGAAAAGCTCATGAGCTCCGAGGGCCTAGAAGCGACAGAGGAGGAAATGGACGAGTTCCTCGAGGACGACGGCGACATCATGGGCAACGAGCAGGCAATTGTAACCTAGCTTTCCACTCCAGTCACAAATCAAATGTTTATCCCTCTCGCAGGCGATGTCGTCCTCCCAAACTCGCTTCCCCTGCCCAAAATAGAAGGCAGCTACCACCTCTCCATCTGAAGCTGAACCGCCTGCGGTTCCCACTACGACGTCACGAACCCAGACTTCAAGCTCTATACCTCAAGCCATCTCTAAAAGCATCTGAGTTTGACCTGTTCACCAAACATGCCCCTCTCCGTCGTCATAAAGACCCCCTATAACACACCCCCGGGGCAAATCTTTCCTCACCCAAGAGTCTAAAGTGAAGCCCATCAGCGACCCACAGTAGCCATTCCGGAAGTGAGCCCCCGTAAATCTTGTATTCCCTCCATTATGCAGGTTCGTCCACGAGGGTAATTAGACTTTTCGGCGGCCCCGCGCGGGATCCGCGCCGCGCCCTCCCCGGCGGGGGATTGACTTCGGCGCCATTCCCCTTGTGAAGGACGGGGCCTCCAACCACAGACGTCACACCAAGACACCTTCTCCCCTCCCGCTTACCACCAGCAGAATTCCCCTCTCAATTCCGGAAAAGCCGAATAGTATTAACACTCCGTCAGGCGACATACCAAGAGAAGACTCGCAATCCAGAATCGTTGTGGATGCTCCAAGACAATGTCAGTCTGCGAGATCCAAACTGGTGGCTAAGTCTCAAACATGCCGAGAAAGACGCGCAGAATGCAGGACTCCTGCTCAGCCTCGTTTCGGGTGTAAAATTAGGTACCACACATCGCGCGATGCCTCGCAGCCAAGGAATGAGGGAGAGCTGTTGCGCCTCCTTCCACCCTCCACCACCTCCGGCAACGTTCCCGGGCGGCCGCTCCGCGCCGATATCACATTTTGATTGATTGATTTGCCAGCGTCTTGTTGCGGGCGCTGTGGTTGAATCACGGGAGGTCCTGACAGGAACAACGTCGCACAGAAGCGGCATTGCTGTTTCTGCCCTTTTCAAAAGTTGGTTTTGGGGGGGGGGGGGGAAGACGCTAGTAAGGCATGGCTGAGGAAGGGGCTCGTATAACACGGCGCTCGGCCCCGAGACTGAGAGCGGGCTTGCATCAATACACGGCTCCTTGCATCAATACAAGGCGCTCATCTAGTCCACGTTGTCACGTTACGCCTCGTCCCGAGAGTCTGGAACCGAGGGCATCGTGAGGGCTGCACGAACGACAGAAGAGGGATAAGGTGCGAATTTATCACCTATTCTAGCTGGCCACTTGTGTCTCGAAAAGAGCTCGACCTGGTTACGACGGGAAAATCCCTCCTTTTTTTGGTCTTGAGCTGCTTCGAGGCGCTGTGTAACTCGCGAAGCATAGAGCAGTGTTACGTGGGTGATGACCGGTGGACGTAGTTGCAGTCAACACTCCAGCAGACGCAGGCGGGAAGCGCGCGTTTACGTGATTGCGTTACATCAGTCCTGTAATATTAGGATCCATCCCGTGGATTTAAGCGGTCAACAACGAAGCTTCATGTGTCCTTGCTAGTAAGAAAACCTGGCGGTCAGGAGACATTGAACTATTTGCAACTATTTAGTTTGTCTTTTCGGAGAGTAATCATTCCCGAGTCCGAGGACAAAAGGGGAAATATCACTCTAGAATGGGGGAAAAGAACAAAGATCATAGATCTAGCCCGCGGAGAACCGAGTGGGTCAGGACTGCCCGGTAGTAGACATCCACACTGCACTGATGTCCTGATTCCTGCGTAAATTCATTACAAGTGAGGTGTCTTTGAGCCCCAGCTATGAGTTTCTCGGAAAACTTCAGGGAATTGAGCAATGATATCGTGATCGGATATAGTCATGGTCTTCTTGGTCTTGCGGCACCAAGACTGATCAGCGCGAGGCAATGCTGACATACCAGGCGATTTGTGCAATGAGTCTGCATTATCTTGCGAGCGGCGACCGGAACTATGCAGGAAGCGGCTAGCCCATGCATCCCCACGCCGAGCACAGTGGGTGTCCTCCCCTCGACACGAGAGCGTCAGAGTTCGCCCATTTCATTGGCCAAAATGGATCTACGGTCACACCCACTCCTCAGAACACCATCGTCGTCCACCGTATCTGAGCGAACAAGGCCGGCGCGGGGCAGGGCAGTAACCCGGACATGGCTAGGGACGCTATACCGGAACAGGACGTCCACGATAGCAGATGCAAGCCAGGCGGGGCGATTGCTGGGTCCGAGGCTATGCGCGGGCCGTTCTAGACTCGGTTTTATATGGCATAGCCTGGAACCTTAAAAGAGAGGTCAACCTTCGTCGCGAGATGTACCTATATTTTAGAGTGACTTGCAAGAGATAACTCCGAAGTCAAATATAGATTCCGCGCTCAAAGAAATTATCTTGCTAGCAGAATAAACAAGGGCCTATTCCACTGCTCGGTTAGGCTGCCATCCGTATCCACATGCTCGACCAACAACTACCCCCCCGTTACAGACGTGAGGTTTTACATACAAGGGACTAATGAGAAGCCGTGCAGGCGCCGAACGCAAAGGCACCCCTCAAGTTTCAGCCCAGGGGGCCGAATCGAGGATAACACTCACCCAACCGGGCTGGCGTCTGTGGCGCGTCACCGAAATAGACCTTTTAGAAGGTTGGCGACCCAAGGCCGGGTTCGTCGGGGCGCAGATGTCGTGCAAGAGATTATACGCAAATTACTGTGGATGGGTTGAGATCTGGATACAAACGAGGGAACGAGGGGCTGCTGTTGGACCCTGGTGGCTAGATCGAGTGGTGAAGGGGGGTGTAAGTGTAAGTTCGCCCACACCTGAGAAGTTGTGATGTATAGATACGATGCCACCCATCTCGGCACTCCGATTCCGTGATGCCTCCTGGCCAATACATTGTACGGGATGATGATGGGTTCAAAGTTGCCTGGAGTAACCTAGCGCTGAGCCGTCCTCGCCGAGACAATAAGGAAGTCGCGAGTCAAATGGTTTTCAAGGCAGGTGTCATTGGCCAGCATGGATTTCAGCTGCCAAAAGTATAACCTGGGGGCCCAACCCCGGTCGGGCCTTCCACCCCAGAGAGGCAAAGAATCTGCCTGCAAGGATCATCCCCTTTCAGACGCAAGCAAACACAAATGCCTGTACGGCAGGTTAACCGTCTTGGCAGTCGCGACGCAGTCTCCGGTACTCAATCAGACAGCCACATAGCAGCAGCTCTCTCGCTGCGCGGCCGAAAACGCCAAGTTCAGATCACTTTCTGAGTACAACAAAGCGAAGTACTGAAGGTGTTGGGAGTTTAAAGTCGAAATGGCCACACTGTGGAGCCGCCAGGCCCTCTGATAGTGGTACTCCACGGCGATCTCGGTCAGGCCAACAAGACGACCCTGGCTCCTGCCCCCACAGCCCAACTCCAGCGTAGCGTGATCTGGCCAACTCTTGCATCGGCACCTTCCTCAAAAAGGAGCACTCGCGGCAGCGCTAAGACGCCGCTACTCTGACCCACAGCCGCAAACTCTCTGGGGTGCTGTAGCTTATTGCAACCACGGTGAGCAGGGTATAGTTAACCTGCTTAGAGGCAATGTATCATCACGCATTTCAATACGCCGCCTGGATCATCCTGGTCTGGCTTTCCGCGTGCGGAAATAACAAGACCGGCTCTACCTTCTCGGGCATCAATAGGGTACTTCGACGCATGCGCGACCGCGCTGCTCCTTCCCCACAATCCTTTCAGAGCGGATAGCCGTACCTGCGTTTGGACCATTGCAGGCCTCAACTCTCCAGCTTTCACTTCTCCATGAGATATCTATCTTTGGCCCTCTGTTGCACACCCTCCAGTCGCTGTCTGTCTCTGTCTCCCTTCAGATACAAGAGCGCAACCGTCGCCATCCTCGGCAGCTGCATGGTCCACGGCATGCTCGGACGAACGAATTGCCCGGCATTCAAATGCCGGCTTAAGTTCACGCTACTTGCGAACCGGCGCTTGCCGTTTGCCACTAATTAAGATGGATCTCGCATCATGCGCCGTGGAGCGCTTTGCGTTGCGCCCACCCTCGAGGCGACATCTTGGTCAAATGCGTCAACGTTTCTTTCCAATGACTGGACTCGTCGTGACGGGTGCTTGGCAGGCCGTTTTCGGCCTCTCGCGGATCGCATTCGGCCTTCTGGGAAGGAGGCTGCAGGTTGCGAAACAGGCTCTCTCCGTTGTGTAATTTCCCCACGGAGCGCGTTAGTTTGGCAAGCGCTGGCGAGTGCCAGCTCTAACCCAGCTGGAATCTAAAATCTGGGAAGCTGTGGCCAAAGTACTGCAGAGCAGTGGCTTTGGATTGACCCGTCATCAGTTGGAAGATTCACTACATTCGTTAAGCTCCTCAATTCTAGCATTCTCCTATGGGCTACGTCAAGCCGCCTTCCCGTAGACCATCAGCTGTTTGAAGTCTCAGCTGGGTGGAGTCCAGGAAGACCAGCGTTGGACTAAGTTGCCGTGGTTGTGCTCATCCCTTCCGCCCTCCGTTAGGCGGACAAACTATGCGGCTCTTCGCCACACGAAATCCCGCGCAAGGCGCTTATTCGACGCAGGCCTCACCGTTCAGTCCCGGGGTACCGACATGAAAATGCGATCTTTGATTAGACTTCTCTCATGCTGGGGGTGGCTGCTAATTCTTACGTCTTACTCTTTTGGGATCGGCCAGGTTACGCCCCAAGTGCCCCATGCATACACCTCGGCTATCGTGGTTGGGGGGCCTGCCAGGGGCCGTGGCACGCCTTCTGGACCAGCCTGCGCGTGGATACGACCAGACCATCTCCAGTGTCAGAAGTCATTGAAGTCTATTCCTCTCTCGAGCTCTCCGCATCATTTCCTGTTTGCATCACAGCACGCAATGGCCCATATATATATACGACGTGGAGACGTCGCCTTCGTCTTCGTGATTTTGCTTCAGCTTGAAAGTCCCGCTCCCATTCCTCATCCGTTCCCTTTCTACAACCAAGCACTAATACCGCATATTTCACCCACCCACACAGAGCAAAGTTGTTACACTCTACGGGATAAGGCCAAGACTCCACATATTTGCCCCTGCCCATTGTCTGTGTTTTGCTGCGCCCACGGGGCCATTACTGTCATTCCTGGTTTTGGACCCCAACGCCTCTTATACGACCCATCCTTCCTATTCCGAGCAGCAGCAGCATCCAGCATCCGGGTAGCCCCACCGCCGGCGTTCCCCCCCTCAGAATCCAGGGCTCGGCCAGTAGTGTTGCTCTCAATATAATACACCCCGGGAAAAAGCCTTGCAACGGTGCCGTCTCGTTTCGGGACTCAGAGCAGTCACACTGAGCTTACCCCGGTCTCATTCTGCACTTCTGTCCCTGCCCCTTATACAAACTCAAGTTGTTGTCTCTGGCCAACCGGGGCTGCAGGCCATTATTTATCACTGTCCCAACCCCCGACCCTTGCAACCAACAAGCGCCTCCACCTCTCCTGTTGCAAGACCTACCCCGACGATACGCAAACATGGAAATTATATCGCCTTTCCCTCTCGATTCTTCCTTGACTCTCGACTTGGACACCGACAGAGACCTTGTGCCTCCGGTTTCTGGCCATTCGTCTGCCTCGGAGAGCTTCTCGGCCTCTTCCTCGCCCTACGGTCCCTTCACGCCCTCTTCTGGGCGCTCCACTCCCCAGAAGCCTGACGCGTACGACTCGTCTAGTCCACAGGGTGTGTTCTTTGACATGAACCCTCTTCCAACTTACGCGACCGGGAGCCTCAGTCCTGAGTACAAGCTCGACATGACCCGGGTCGACTACCTTGGGACTTACGTCTCCGACAGCCTTCCGGAAAGGCAATCGGTCCAGAGCGTGCCCTCCAGCCTGGGGTATTGCAACTATGTTGAGATGTCCATGCCACAGACATACTCGACTTCTGCCCCAGTGGACCCGCCAGCCTGTGATATGTACCCCATGGCGGAGAGATACCGTGCGGGGCCGATGGCTCCCCCCGTGGCGGCGAACACGGTCTGCATGTCGGATATGTGCAACGGCGAACCCTACGACTTCAACAACGCCATGATTAACAGGCCACCGCTTTCGACAATGGCGGCGGTCCCGGCCGGAGACCACTTCCAGGGTTCGGACACGGAGTCAGTCGGCTCCTCTACGGCTCTCTCGCCACTAGACACCACTCCATCTCCTGAGCTACAACACAGGATGTCCATGGTCATCATCGGTGATAGGACCGGCGACTCAAGGCGTGGTGTTTCTGCCAGGCGTGGGAACAGCATGGACCAGGCGCTCTTGAGCCATCCCGAAGGCGACAGCAAAAATCACATTGGCGTCGTCGAGATCAAGAGTATCAAGTCCTCCGAGAACACGTGCAAGGTTCCAGGCTGCAACAAGTCCTTCAACCGGAAGGAACATCTCAAGAGGCACGAGAGAGCGTAAGTTCCTTCCTTTCGAATTATCATCACCAAGGAAACATGAAGCTAACGATATCCCAGCACTCATGAACACGTGGAGTTCAAGTGTCCCTTCTGCCAGGAGAAGAAGGACAAGCCTTTCAACAGGTGGGACAACTTCAAACACCACGTCATGATGCACTCCTTGAGGCGGAGTCAGGGCCGCGTGGAGTTCCACCCGGACGCCGTAGCCTACTACGATCGGATAAAGCAAAACACCAGGCCGCGCACCCGCCGGGGCGGCGTGTCCGCTTCGCGCCGCGCGGGCGTCCAGCGCCGGAAGCGAGGCCCGCCGTTTCTTGGTCGCCACGGTACGATGTAACGCTTGCGGGGTTTTTTTGAGGCCACTCGCTTTTTTACCTATGCCGTGAAACAACTCTCATTTGTCTGTCTCTATCGAGGATTTCTACTTCTTGTTCGTGCGTTTCCGGGGGTATAGTGGGGACCGATTAGAACTTTTTTGGGATATGGGGGTATCTGCTAGACCAGATTTTCGTTCTTCTCTTATTCTTCTTTCTTCTGTACATGGGGCTCCTTTCGAAGGGTGTGTGTAACGAACCGGCTTACCTGGTAGCTGGTACTCAGATAATTTAGGAAACGGGCTTTAGCAGGCGGGGTGGCAGGCTGTCAATACACGTTCCATTTACTACTACCCACCGCCAATGGCCCTCTAGAACACTTCATTTGGGTCCCAGAACTCGAAAGCCTCCAAAAGGGCTTACTGGAAGAACATACAGCGAAGGGTTAGATACTCGAGGCAGCGACGACCCAGAAGTGGCAAGATCATAATACGCAGGAATGCAAGGACTCGTAACAAGCTCTCCACAAGCCTCCCATGCACCCAGCGCACACAAGCACACGAGTACACACCAAGCCCCTCCCCAGACTTGTCACCCGTCCCACCCACACACCCCCGATGTCACCTTGCGGTGTGACCGGAAGGGGAAACAGCGTGGAAGGGCGGGATGCATTCGAGAAGGGATGCTGGATCTTCACTCGGCGAATTAGAGAGGCGCAGGATGTCTGGCGGCAGGGGATCTCGAACTCTCGCCCTTGAAGTCGCCGCATGGCGGGATGCGGCTCGCTGCGGACAGTGCATTTAGGGGGATGTGATGATAGGGAGCAAAATGCACAGAACCCTTCCATGCATAGAAAATTTCAGCCTAGCGCCGGAAACGCCGTCCTGTCCTCCTCTCCCTTGCTTCACAAAACTTCCCTTTCCTAGACAAGCATCGCATTTGACAAGCGTGATATTCCCATCTTGGGCGTTGCAGCTACGGTGAGCATGGGCAGCATATTTTCCTGCGCCTCACCACCCAGTAGGGAATAAAGAGAGGTTGGATTAACGACCCACGGCGATTGTAATTGGGCGCATGAATCCCGAGGACCTGGTTCGGCCGCTGCGTGGTTGTTCACGTGCGTACGCCTCGCAGGAATGCGCTTTTGCTTGTGGGGCCAGAGGTGATGTGCTGCAGGGATTCCTTTCTCAGCCTCGAGGGTTGCCGGTCTGCTGCTCTTCTACGCTTGGGCCTTGAGTTGAGAGGACCAGTTGGAGTAAACAAACCCTGCTGCCCATGAGTGTAAGTGGGAGGAGCGCGAACCCTGGCTCCTTCCCGGCTTTTTCGAGTGGTACACCCGCAACGGGAAGAAATCGCGGAGAAAAAGAGCTGCAGGTTGGTTCACGCTGGAATGCACCCGGAACCGGCACATGAACCCAACATCCTCGCAGATCACCCGTCCACAACCCACCTTGAACTCCCGCGATGATTGCCCAACACTCGCAACGTCACATCGATTCACTGAGAAACACCCCCCTGCACCCCTCTCCTCCCCAGAAGTGGCCCCCGGCCGCCCGGATCAGGAAAATGCAACGGCTCGATCGCTCAATTAAGGTGCGTGCAGGACAGGGGTGGGGCGCAAGCGGCTTGCAGCCACGGCCCGGTATTGGTCGAGTTTGTTTGCTATCGGGCTTCGGGACGCCGTAGTGGGGGTCTCCCCTTCGAGCTCGGGGCGCTGTTCTCCCGGGGTGGGGGCTCGGGGCGAGAGACGCTAGTCTCGGTCCCCAGAGCCACTGTTGCAAGCCGTAAAATGAGCCCAGACGACCTGAGACGATGGCTCAAGGACCTGGAAATCCTACGCCCGCAAAGCTTCATTTGCCCCCGAGAGGAGCACGAAATTAGGTAGTCCAAGAACTTCCGACTCGAATAGGTCGTCCTCTAGCAGATACACACTCGGGCCGATATCGTTGCTGCGTCTTCCTAGCAGGAAAAACACACTGTATACGGATAACCGCCCACCCGCCTGCACAGCCCTGTGATAGCCGCCACCAAGGCACCAACACCCGGACGTGCCAACAACGGACGCGAACGGAGGACACGACACATACAGACGGACGATGACATAACCGTCTGAAATGTCGAGAACCGGCCGACACCCGCCGCCCCCAACCCAGTAACAGCTGTGCAGCCGACCGACCGAAAGTCTCATCTCGCCATTGATCCCCCCACTCCTTCAGACGCTCACGGTCCCAACGTCGCTCGTTGCGGCCCCCATCAAATCAAGCAAACAGGTCTTGCCTGCATGCCTGCCAGCTCAAACCCCTCCCCCGCCAATTTGTGTTTGCAGCACCGACAGCCATGCCCTTTGGCGCTGTGCTGCCGTCGTATGAGGACGCCGTTGTGACCACGGGCAGCTGGGTCACCCTCGCGGCTCCGTATGTTTCCGCGGCGGACTATGCCAGCTTATGCCTCGTGAGCCGCCGCTTCAACGAGGTCTTCACTCCGCTTCTCTGGAGGGACCCCCTCGTCACCATCCGAAAGCTGGGGCTGGACCCCGCCGATGGTTCGTTGCACCGCCCCTTTCGTCCCAAGGATACCTTTTCGGGATGGCCATCTTGCTCCCATTCCCCTACCCGCATTTCCTCCTGTTTCCAAGTCTCGTATTCCCTACACCAAAATTAGAATAAGGAATAGAAGAGGACCCGTGTTTCAGAGATGCACGGTTGCGCATTAGACTGATCATAGATGCAGACTTCACCTGGTACTTCAAGTTCGTGCTCAAGCATGCCCCGGCCGCGCGCCCCTCCACCAGAGGGCATCTACTCTCCCTTGACTTCCGCAGCCTCGCACGCGTCTCGTACCACTACAGAGGCGACCGCGCCATTACCACCACCTTTGGGGCCCTCCCCTCCTTGTTCCCCAACCTCCGGTGCGTCCTGCTGGACGGCGACGCCGAGACCGAAGCGAGCGGCCTGCAGAATGCGCCGTGGCATCTCCTCAACGATGGCCCGGCAGTTCTCAGCCTCTCGGACTGCCAGTTCCTGCTCGGCTCCAAGTTCTTCGGGACCGGGAGCTTGCGGTCCCTTACGTGCCTTGACGTCTCCGGCCTGCCGGGCTCTATCCGGGCCCTCATCTCCGCGTCGCATGACCTCCCGTGCCTGCGCGTGCTTAAGGCAAGGAGGCGTGAGCTTAGTGCTACTGATGCCGGCGACCTCGCCAGGGCCTTCGCTGGCATGTTATGGAGCCTGGATGTGTCGGACAACCCTCTGGATGACGGGGTGCTGCCACACCTGCTTGAATATTTCATGCCTGTAAACTCCTTACGGACTGATGCACACTTCGAAGTTGAGGGAAGGTTGGAATGGCGACGTAGGGGCACGTCCTCATTCGGGCCGTTTTGCCACGTCACGGAGTCGGCCCTCAGTGCTAAGTATGAACATCCGGCGAGGTATCTTACGGACTCGCCCTTGTACGACGGTGACCGGGAGACTGCCGGACCTGTCCGAACAAATGGGCGCACGGCGGTGAAGGACGACTCGCTGGACTTTGCGAAGGCAGCCCTAACCTCCGATCCTGGCATCTCACCAGATGTTTCAGCGGCGGTACTTGCGGCTAATTGGGGTTCAGCCCCCGTGAGCTTGACGCACCTGCACCTGTCGAACAGCAGGGTTACCGCGCCTGGTATGGAGGCAATGATCCGCATGTCGCCGGGACAGCTCGAGCTCGTGGACTGCGACTCCACACGGATACCGATCGGCATGCCGTGGCCTGCTCCATGGCCGAGACACGCCAAGTTGTACGGCATGTTGGGGTCCGCACACATATGGAGGCCAATATTCTCCTCCAATCTGCGATCGCTACGGATACACCATTCCGTAGTCACGCAGACACCGACACTGGAGGCCGAGGGCCTCTCAAACCTAGCCCGTCTCTGGCTTGCCGAGACCGCCATTCAGGAAAGATGCGAGATGGCGTACCCACAGGCCTTCGTACCAGATACGAACCCGCGAATCACGTCCTTGACTTTGACAAAGATTCCCCGGAGATCATCTGGCCCTTTAGTCGACAAGATAATCAACCTTATTAGATTGGCGTCGATGCAGGAGCGTGACATTGCAGACGCCACTCTGTCCTCCTCACGCCGGGCTCCAATGATGCTGCGGGGTCTCCGGCACATCTGCCTCGAATTCGAGCCAGATCCGATGGAAGACCTGTCTCAATTGAATCTCTCTGAGGAGTTGGACGTGGGCACCCTGCTTGATACGGACCGCGAGGGCTTTACTTCCTCGGCGAAAGGTTCTGAGGGCCAAGTGCCCGTGAACCATGCCGATCTCATCCCAACAGGCACTAGTGTAAGCCACTATCCGCAGTTTGAGGACGTAGAGGATCTTGTGTTCGAGGGAGAACATATCGTTCACACGGAAACGTGGCAAGGAAATGTGTTCAGACCACGGGTCTGGGTGGGCAGCGGGACCCCGGGGCCTTATCCTGCCGTGAACGCCTACATGAACCTCGTCCGCCGCGCATCCCTCCGCAAGGTCGTGGGTGCCGCGTCCCCCACACACATCAAGGCCGGCGTCCCGCATGATTTCCTCATTTACCTCGATGCGTGGGAGGCGATCCTCATACCCGAGCGCATGCCAGAGCCGCGGCGGGGCCATCTGGAGGGGATGAAGGATGTCATCGGCGAGCTGAAGAAGTATAGGATGGCGACGAGGGAGGCGTACACGATCGAGAAGAAGAGAGCAGGCGGGGAGGTGAAGCTCGGGGCGCCGCATTACTTCTACTCAGGGCGTGTGGAGGTTGTTGCTGGTGACAACACGTCGAATATTTCCCAGTATTGGCGGTGATGCTAGACGATACATTAAGCCAGGGTTTCTGTCGGATGTTATATCTCATCTTCCACCTGCGCGTAGCAGATGATGGATTGCCATGGAGATACTCGTTGGTATGACTTCTTCCGTAATGATCTACATGAGAACAATTAAATGAACAGTCTTGCATGAAAATTTGATACGAATCATCGAACTAGACGTCCTCCTAACCCTACCTACCCCGAGAAGCGAATGCAGCGCCATCGATTCGAAGCACCACCATGGAACTGTGGGTCACGATTTAGGATTTCGTCCGTCGCACACCACGCGTTCCGCCGCTTTGCCCTCTGTGCCATCTTCCCAACCGCAAGCCCGTGTGCCCGGAGCAGAACCCGGTCGTCCTGGCTGTGAATCGCGAGTCTCGACGGAAGGCGCTGCAACACCACGTTGACATGCACGACGGCTAGACGTTCCTGCACGCGCTTGATACCTGGGGACGCCAGGCCCTAAACCTCCTGCTTGACGACCCTAGTGGCGAATGACCAACCTTATTTTCGAGGCTGAGGACGGGACTCGTGAAGGTGTATTACAATCCCGATGTCGATATTGTACTGCTAACCGAGGGCCTCGACGGTTTACCTATTATCCACACAGCCCGAACGTTCTTCAAAAGAAGAATCTACAGTTGCAAGTTGGGCTACGATCTCTCACAGATCCAGACCCTAGGTCTGCTTTGCCGCTACCCTGCGGCCGTCTGCCTAGTCGAGAACACCCCCACCCCCACACCCCCCCGGGACATCTCCCTCCCTTAGGTACGCAGCTATTCGTATCGTAGTCGAGACGATGCGACTTATTCTGACGCGTTCAAAGGGTGGGTAAACGACTGTATCGAACTCATTGTGGGGGAGGACAAGCCGATACCGCGCCGCATTGCCCTGCTAGATATCCTTGAAGGTACGCAGGATAATGGCTGAAAATGTCGGCCTCGGGATCGACCTCGTCCACAAAGAGCCGGTGACTATGAAGTGAGGCGGTGCCGAGGATCGACGGTCTTTTCCAGACACATGGATCGACGCACCGCCCATCTCGAATGGGGGAGAATGCTACGAGGTTACCTGGACCAGACACCCGCGGGGTTTGGTGTTTTTTTCTCGTCGGATCTACATCCCTTATCGATGGCGGGACACTGACCCCAGGTATTTTGACAAAGACTTGGAGGGAATTGAAGGAACTCCTTGACGAATGGAGGATGAGCCACTCCACGGGTGTTTGATATGGAAAAGGGTAAGGGTCCTCCACCCTGCAGCCTTCTCTAAAAGCTTGACGGCGACTGCCGTGAGAAGTGAATGAACGCGGCCTGCGAAAGATAGAGCGATAGTAACACAAACAAAGGCGATCGCAGGATACATGTATAACGTACTGCAGGGTAGCTCTGAGAAAGGCGCTCTCTTGGCATTAAGGGTAGGTAGACCCTGGGATCTTATGACTCCTTATAATGAGATATATCAATCTAATCCAGGCCAGATAAAAATCATAGTCTGGAATCATCCGCCGTCTTCGCATCCTGATGGACCGGCCCGTACTGTTGAGTTTACGAGGTCGTTCTGTGAGGCGTCACATGACGACCGTTACCCTCCGCAAAGAGCTCCGAGGAGCTTTGACCAACTCCCGACTCCCCGAACCTCGGCACCCACCCGCAGGGGGCTCCATGACGTCCGAAGAAACCTCCGTTATTTAAGATCTCTACCCCTACCCCCAAATAGAATCTTGAAAGCCAAGATCGTACTGTCGCACCGAACTACAAACACGCTGTTCCGGATTTCCTCCCCCCACCCACAATGGCCTCCAATACCGACCCCGCGACACGCATAATAACCCACATGAACAAAGACCATGTCCCCGAGCTCTCGCGATACCTCCAGCACTTCGCCCGCGTGCCCCGCCACCGCGCCACGAACCCCGTCCTGACAGCCATTACCCTCGAGAACATGACCATACGGACACCTGACGGAACGGAGCACGTGGTGCCCTTTGACCCACCCATGAAGTCCTACACTGAGACACGGAACCGCGTCGTTGAGATGGATGCTGCAGCAAGGGAGGGGCTTGGGCTGGGAGACGTGGAGGTCCACGAGTTCACACGACCCCAGCCCTTGGGGGTGTTCATCGCCACGGCCGTGACGTTCTACTTCGCGTGCTACCTTTGTCTCCCGTGGCAGATCCCCGGCTCCAGGGTTTACTCCTTTTGGGACAACCTCTTCCCCGGTGGTGCGCGAATGCAGGAGTGGGTTGTAAGGAAAATCTTCCCCCCCGTGGTGGGGATCCACCTATTCGAGGTCCTGCTGCTGGACAGGACGAGGCTGGCGAAGTATGGGGTTCGGAGGGGGTCGGGGGTGTGGTGGGCGTGGGCGTTCAGCTGCTTCATGGAGGGTTTCCCCGTGTTTTCGAGGTTTGACGGGCTGGTGCAGAAGAAGAGGGAGGCTAAGAGAAAGGCGCAATAATGGGGGCATGGGTGGGTGGGTGGTGATCGTTATAGTTAGATCTGTTAATACCATTTCCCGTCTGGGGCGGATATTGTGGTGGCATAGTAAATATCCGCGAGCGCCTCAAACTCGTTGAGGGTTGGCTGTAACCAGGCCACCCTCCTGGATAGGGATGAGCATTCTCAACTATTAGTTCGTCCCTAGAGAAACACCCGCAAACTCATTCCCATTTTACACGCATCAAGCCCTGTATCCCGCCAAACGCACTGCTCGCATGAAGACAGTGGCAAGGGGTAGGGAGAATGCTGGGCGAACTCTCCTCGTCCTCTGCACCAGTCTGTCCTATGGAAAGACGTGAAACAGTTACGGAAAGAAGATTACACGATCAGAAGAACCGCAACTTCTATGGTATGGGAACACGATGTCACAGAATTGTTTAAGTAAATCTACAAGTGCAAATCGAGTGGTTGGGTGGACCTTTCCTCACCCAGTCATTCTTTGTTGGAATGACTGGCCTCTCAGACCGTTGACAGCCGCCAACAGAACGTCAGCCAAATGGAACTGATTGTGAGCTCACCGAGACCTACCGGTTAGAAATATCACGTGACAGACCAGCCACCGAAACCCACCCCACCAATGGCCTTCCTGACCAATCAGAACCTCATGAGAAACCCTACGCTTCACGAAAGTACGTACCGCCGTTCCCACAACCACCATTATCTTTTCCGAAAAGAAGGCCTCCCAACTTTTCTTAACCCTTCCCAAACCACCGCCCAACGACAACATCACCACCCCGCCCTCCTTGACGTTGATTGCCTTCTGGTAAGCGTATCCAGGTTCGTGTTTCCCAGGGAAACAAGATCATTTTTCCAATTCCCTCTTCAATTGCACAACTGGCAGGCCCGCCGCCTCTTAACACCCCGCTCTTCAAACTCATCACATCGCGAAAACGAGTAGAAACAGCCTGCTAACTGTGCCTCTTCTCCCACAGACTCAGCAATCATGGGTATCTCTCGCGACTCCCGCCACAAGCGGTCGGCCTCCGGTGCCAAGCGATCCTTCTACCGTTCGTCTCCCCAGACATGATATATTACCGAAAGCCCGTATCGCGTTCCTCTCTTTTCTAGAGAGGGAGCATACGTTCTGACCTCCGTCAACAGGGAAGAAGCGCGCTTTCGAGCTCGGCCGCCAGGCCGCCAACACCCGTATCGGCACTAAGCGCATCCACACCATCCGCACGCGCGGTGGCAACCACAAGTACCGTGCCCTCCGTCTGGACAGCGGTAACTTCGCCTGGGGCTCCGAGGGCTGCACCCGCAAGACCCGCATCATTGTCGTGGCCTACCACCCCTCTAACAACGAGCTCGTCCGCACCAACACCCTCACCAAGTCCGCTGTCGTCCAGATTGACGCCGCCCCCTTCCGCCAGTGGTACGAGGCCCACTACGGCCAGCCCCTGGGCCGCCGGAGGCAGCGTGCCCAGGCCGCCAAGGAGGGCAAGGAGACCGAGGAGGTGAAGAGGAGCAAGAGCGTCGAGAAGAAGCAGGCCGCCCGCTTCGCCGCCCGCGGCAAGGTCGAGCCCGCCATCGAGAAGCAGTTCGAGGCTGGCCGCCTGTACGCCGTCATCTCCAGCCGCCCCGGCCAGTCCGGCCGCTGCGACGGCTACATCCTCGAGGGCGAGGAGCTCGCCTTCTACCAGCGCAAGCTCCACAAGTAGAGGATGGTTGCCGTCTACGAGGAATGAACGTGACGAGAGGAGGAGGCGGAAATTCAAAAATGGGAAAGGGTATCGGACGGTGTTCAACGGTTGTTTGGCATGTTCTGCATTTGAGTCCCCATGTATGCTTCGAGGAGCTGCAATAGACTACGTTCGTAGTTGAACAAACGATCTGCTCTACCCGCCATCGACGCATGGGCTTGTGTTTGAATTTTTCGTCTCGTTATTTTAGTGGGTGGGCGCCCTTAAAATCACATAGTTTGGAAAGGCGTGACACGGCCTAGAAGCCGGCCAAAGGCTCGTGAAAGACATCATGGGTCTGGATGGTTTCGTAGCAGTAATTTGTCAAGCAAAAATGGCAAGCGAAGTTTGAGCTAACCACTTGTAGGTCGAATCACCACGAGCGTCTACTCACCAAACTATGGGAGACACATTCAAAGGACTCAAAACTTGTATAACCATATCCCATTCTCATCTAATGAAACTACTACGAACTCTCAAGTCAACATTGCATACCTTACCCCCCGCGCCCCAAACAAAAAACCCGGTCGAGTTCCACCGCAGGCCTGCACTCCTCCGATGAAAAACTCTGTGCGAGATGGGGAACTAACTGCCTCTTGCTCTCTCGCCAATAATACATACTGGGAAACGAGAAGTAGACTTCGTCAGAAAAAGGAAAAAAAAGCCTCTCCGCCTCTCACCCAAATTCCCTTTTGATACACCCTTGCCTGGTCCTCCCTAATCAATGCTTCCTTTTCCCTCCTCTCCTATGTGCCATTTCTTCCGCACACCTTCACAGGTATATGCCACCTTAGGCAAACCCAAAGTACTCGCTCCCGGCCGTGATGGCCTTCATGACCTGCCGCCTCAGCATATCGTAGTTCTCGTACTCAGGAAGGTCAAGTTCTAGCACATCAATTAGTATCAATCATTCTGCAAATCAAGACGAGGATAGAAGGGCCAAACTCACGATTGAAGCAGGTATGAGAACTCGGCAGACGAGTCTTGTTCCCGTAGTCTCTGTGGATATTGAACCGGTTGATTCCATTCATGCCCTCCAGCTCTTTGAAGCCGTTCAGCGGCACCTTACTTGTGCCCGTGACGAACTGGAGAAGCTTCGCGCGCTCCTCCTTATCGAAGGACCTGACCGCGCGCCAGAACCACTGGATCTGTGGTGATGACGCAGTGTAGTTGTGGTACTCAGTGTTGCCCTTCCAGTCGTCCACGTCAATGTCGGGCAGACCCGAGATAAGGAGCTCGAGCTCCTGCTCGTTGAAGATGGAGATCAAGCCGGCCGGGATAACGTCATGGAATCCTGTTAGGAAGTGCTCCATCTGATCCTTGACCGAAGTTAGGAGCTTGTGCTCCACCACCAGGCGCACGTAGTCGTGCTTGTTCTCCTCCGTAACCGGGATGTTGCGCCCGTTGGGAACGAGATCTACAACCGTGATCTTGCCAAATTCGTCGTCCTCAACGGAGAACGTCTCCGTGATGATGTCCGTGATGTCATTGTCCAACATCCAGACGAGCGACTTGTAGTAGTCAGGGTCAAACGACTCCATGTCTTTGACCGAAACCGACTTGCCGAGGATGCGCTTGTAGACTGCCCGGCTGAAGTAGCAGTCGAGAACCCGACCCTCGTAGAGGGCTTTGCCAATGACACGCCCGATGAACTTGAAGAACCTAAGATGCTCATCATTGATGCCACTCAGCTTGTTCGGGTGGAATGTCGTGCGGTCCGACGAGACGGGGATGAAGAGGGCGTAGTTGGGGTTGAACATCTGTCGCGAAAGGACCTGGAACCACTCTCGCGTGACACCGCCCGCGTCAACCCCCTCCTCGCCATGGAAGCGGATGTTGAGCTTGCCATACTTCATTTCATCCCCGCTCTTGAAGTAGAGCGACTTGAACGAGTCGTGGAACACATGCTCGCGGCGGACGGAGAGCTGGAGCGGCTGGTACGACGCACGTCCTTGGCCTCGAGCATGGACACTCCGGTTGAAATAGTTGCGCTTATTGTCGAACTCGAGAACCTTGGGGTTCTTGACCAGAAGCTTGAACGGGCCTTGCATCAACTTCGGATTGTTGCGGACGAGGTCGTTGAGAATCCTGCGGTGTTCCTCGGTAAAGGTGAAGAACAATCCCGCCATCGGGGATTCAGGCGGTGGGCTCGTTAAAACCAGCTCCTTGCCGCCCTGTGATTCCCTCCGTTCAGGCTCATCGTTTGTTGCGGCATTCTTGCAGATGGCCATGAGTGACTCGATCAGCGGGAGCAGGATTGTCGCCACGTTGAGCATGTTCTCGCGTTGTCGGATCGCGGTTAGACATGCGCTGAGCTTATCCCACATCGTCAAGAACGTCGGATGGTGGTAGAGGGTAGAAATAAGATCCTGCTTCTCCGTCTCGCGGGTTGCGGCGCGGTGCTCATCTTCGAGCTCCGCCTTCTTGGGCTCGAAGAGATGGTCGAGAGCCGTGAGAACCCGAAGCAACTTGTTCTGCTCCGAAGCGCCGGGCGAGAACTTTGCGAGAGCAACTCCCTGAATTTCCGTGCCAGAAGACGCCTTGGTGATCTGCGGCAGAAGCTCGTCGAGGTCTGACACGATGTTCTGGCTGAGGAGTTGTGCCTGCTTGACCAGCTCCTGTCCAAAAACAGCCTTGGCCTCTGGGATGACTGACAGGTTCTTGATCGCAGCGATGGTGTTCTGGAACGTCTTGGAGCTGCACTCGCGCGCGACAAAGACCTTAATCACCAGCGTAAGGTTGTAGTGGGGGATGACTGGCATTTGCATGCTCTTGGTTTTGGGTTTCTCGGGCCCGTCTCCCTGTTTATTGTCCTGTTCGGTTGACATTTCACCTTCTGCAGCCTTGGTATTGTCATCTCCCTCGGGCTGTGACTCGGTGGGAGCAGCTTGTGGTGCAGATGAAGACTCTTCCTCTTCTCCCTCCTTCCCTTCCGCGGCCGCGTTCTCCGCTGCCTTTTCTTCTGCCTTCTTTGCAGCCTCCTCCGCCTCCCTGCGCCGCCGCTCAAGATTTTGGAGGGGCAGCGTCAGGCGGTTGAGCAAGTCAGCGAGAAGTCCCATGATATTGGAGCTCTCCATGACAAGTTCCCGGTCGAGAAGGCTTAGGAGAGAGTTGATCGCATACTTCTGAGCCTTCGTATCCTTCGCCTTGCCCTTACGGCTCGATAGTCGCTTAATCGATGAACCAATGATATCGTGCTCGGTCAAGAACAGGTAGGAGATGTGAGGGTTCTTAGCGAGGAGGTCTACCAGCAAGTCGAGGCATTGCTGGACGATGAGGAGCGGCGAAATCTCCGAGTAGGTTTGGGTTGGTACGCTGCCCGGCGTGCCACTGAGGGTCGTAAGGCTTCTCTTAATGCTCTGAGGAGTCCTCGTGTCACTATCCTTGTCCTTGGGTCTCTTGGCTTTCAGCGACAAGTGGCCGAAGCTGCGCTCGATGGCGTCCATGTCGGTACTACCATCTTGAAGGATTTGTAGAAGGGTGCTAATCACCTCCAGCCGGTTTTGTTTGTTCTCGCAGATGTCGGAGAAGACGCCAAAGAGGTAGCTCCGAGTGTGGCCCTGTAAGGCAATGAACATGAGCCTGAGAAGGGTCGCCACGCCCGATTTGTCGAGTATTTGAATAACGGTACGGCGCGCGGTCTTTCCAGCCGAAGTCCCTTCTGGGGGGGGTGCTTGGCCGGGGACACGGGCTGTGTGGGATGGGACAATATTCGAGCCCCGTACAATCGTGTGGCGCGGCTGATGGCGCTCAGCAAGGGCCCGCGCCTGAGCAGCCATGTCCGGCGGAAGTTGGTCGAGAATTTCTTCGCCCTGCTCTAGGAGGACTTCGTCACGGAGCGCTGGCGGGAGAGTTAGGAGAATGCTGGCGGCGTCCATATCCGACGCAACGGGAACCACGCCGCTTGTCTGGACCTGGCGGCGTTGCTCCTCGTCATTTCGGCGCCGTTGCTCTTGTCGCTCTTGCTGGATGATTTCGACACGTAGCTCAGCAGGGAGTGCGTCGAGGAACTCTTGGAACACCTCCGTCTGCTGCTCACCACGGGGTGCGTTCTCATCCCGGGCTTGTGACCTCCGGCTGCTGACGGTCTGAGCGATGACCTCTTCTCTGAACTCCTCAGGGAGTGCGGCAAGGTAATCGGGGTCGATCCCAAGCTCGGTAACGTCCACTTCTTCGCCCCGGATGGTGGTAAGCACACGTTCTTGCGACGAGGCTTCGGCGGATGTGCCGGCGGTGGGCTCAGGCGCTGCGGTAGTCTCGACACCCTCCATTGGCTGTGTGCCGGCATCAGATTCAGGAGCGTTGTCATCGCCTATAATGGGAGCGGGAGACGTGCGCGTCTCCTCCTGCGCCTGTTGGTTTTGGGCTTCAACTTCGGCAGCCCTTGCAGCGCCGGCAGCTTCAGCAGCTTCAGCGGCTAGTCGGGCCTCTTCTTGCCTAGCTTCGGCTTTCCGGTCTTCCTCTTCCTTCTTGAGTCTGGCCTCCTCCTCCTCTTTCTTGCGACGCTCCTCCTTCCGCTTTGTCTTCTCGGCATCCTCTTCCTTCTTCTTTTCAATGGCGGCGGGAACCAGCCGGTACATGATCTGCGGAAGGAGTGATTGGCACCTATCAACGAAACGTGGTCCGAATAGCATCGTGGCTTCTTCATCATGTCGCTGCCTTGTTGAGACGGGGGTAAAAGCGACGGCGTGGTTGGGGTCTGTATGGGCGCCATCACGCTGGCCGCCTGAGCGGCTTTCCCGGTAAGAGGGCAGAATGTCCCGAGGGTCTCGGCGATGGTCTCCGAAAATTGGCACGGGCGGGCCACCGGTGCCGCTGGCCCAAGTGACATGAGAGACTTGCGGGATGGCTGCAATCAGATCATGGAGAATGGCAATGGGCCCACCGAATTGACGGTCGGGGCCGCCTCCCATCAAATCAGAGTGGAGCCGCACGGCAAACGATCCGGGAGGGCCGCCTGGGCGTGGCGATGCGTCCCGCCCGGCAGTTGGGCGACGGAGTAAGGGGTTGGTGCCGTCATCGGCAGCACCACCCGCCTGATTCATTCTCCCAGCATTGCTGCGGTGGAGCAAGCCGCCACGATAGTCTGTGACACGTGTTAATCACTAGATCCGCGAAAAATCAGGGAGCGTGAGGACGGCTAGTCATACCAGTGAAGTCACGAGGCGTGGGTGCCAACGTCCATCCTTGGCCGAAGACATTGCCGCGGTGACGGTGCCGGCGGCTTGCCTGCGCATTGGCAGCCAGGTGACCCTGGGGAGGATCGACCATAAGTGTATCCCAACCGAGGGCCGGTGGCATCATTGCGGGAGCCGGGTCTAAGGTGTGGTGAATGTTAGCACATATACTGTCTAGTGTTAAGACTTGGAAGGCTGCTTGGGATGCCATACGAGGATAGTCCTCATCGTAGGGATATTCGTCATCCTCAAGGTCCTCCTCGTCCTCGTCCTCTGATCGGTGGTTCGTCAGCCGGTCGTAAATACAGATCGGAAGATCGCAAGGAACATACCATCGTCTTCGCGGCCGTCATCCATGTAAGCGTCACCTAGATCGTCAACATCGTCGGGATCAAAGTCGGTCTCAGCGCCAATTACAGCTCGGGTAATGTTGCCGAGAATCTCGCCGTCCGAGAGGTGCCCATGATGATGATGAGGATGATGATGGTGCAGTTCGTCACCATCGACCTCCTCGTCGAAGCCGAGAGCCTCCTCATCTTCGTCGGAGTCCGTTGCACTCTCCCACTCGGGGTTTCCGTCATCCTCCATGAGGTCATTCTCCTCGACAGCAATCTCAACGCGATCCTCGTCGTCTTCAAATTCGTCGGATCCCATATCTTCGTCTTCATCGTCACTTTCTTCGCTGGTGTCCTCCTCATCCTCATCCTCGTCCATGTCGCCCTCTTCGCCGACAATAACTTCCAGGACAGGATCGCCGTGGAGGCCCTCGATCGGTCCCATTTCGCCTATCTCTTCGTCTTCATCGCTGACATTGTCGTCCTCGTGGCTAGATAGGCCCTCGTCGTCATAGTCCATCTCATCGCCGTATTCATCCTCGTCACCGTAGCCGTCGTCCTCGTCATCTGGAGATGTTAGCTTACCCATCCACATCACTAGTTAGGTATTACTTACCTTCATCCTCCTCGGACTCATCGTCAGAGTCGCGGGGTTCAAGCATCCCTAAAGCCGAGTGGCGATAGAGATCGGGTGTTTCCTCGCGCTCGTCTTCTAGATCCGAAAGAGACGAGGCAGACGCGATCTCATCCTCGACATACTCCGGAAGAGAAGACATCGGGATGACGTTGGATGTCAGGCTGAGATCCTTGGCGGTGTCCGTGAGAATACGCAGCACACGCAAGATGTACTTGATAACTCGCTTGACGCCGGGGTACTTCAAGTCGATCTCGGCAATCGACGTGGTAAGCTTCTCAATGTACCCCTTTTCGTACATCATCCGGCGTAGCTGAGCATGAACTTGTGCGTTGAGCATGTCGGACCGGTGCGTAGACGGATGATCCTTCTCCTTGTCCCCGATAATATGACACATCAACTCGGCTAGGGACTGCATGCGTGCGTATCGGGCGTCCAGGGACTCATCGGGAGTAGCGGCCTTTTCGAAGGCTTTCAGGATCGTGTCGAGCACGAACTTACGGACGAAGAGGAGATCGGGGTCGTCATCATACTCGAAGCGGTCTCGGCTGCGGTCATACACCTTCTCGCCGCTCCGAGTAACGAGAGCGACAAGAACGCTGGAGGCCCTAGCAGCGGTAGCGGTCTTTTTCTTCGAAGCTATGCTGTCAGTAGTTGCGTTCAGACTTTCTTGGCAAAGCAGGTCGATGAGGTAGTTGACGATGCTCGAGCGCGGCCGAACGGGAGTGCTTCCAAGTTGTGGCGGAACGCTCCGTTTGAAGCTGAGAAACTCCATCTTTGTCCTGTTGTAGCTTTGAAGGAGCTCTGCTAGAGAGTTCAGGAGGAATGAACGGTACACAAAGATGGGATGCTCCTCAGGTTTGAACACTGGCTTCTGGATTTTCTTGTCCGAGGTCTCGGCCGTTGACGACTCCTCAGGGGTGGATGGAGATGAGCCAGAGCGTTCAGGAGTGGGCGAGGAAGTGTCCTGGGGCTTCAATTCCTTCATGACCGGGGCAGCAGTATCCTTGTCGTCCACCTCCTTATAGTTAAGGAGCTCGCAGAGCAAGAAGTGAACAACACCGTCAGGGTTCTCCACCACTGGCCATTTCGATTCCTTCGGAGCATCCGTCATTTCCTTGTCTCCAGCCTCAGTGGACTCTTTGACATCCTCACTTCCAGTTTGCGCAGAAGTAACGTTCTGGCGCTCTCCTTCATCAACGTCGCCAGTTTTTGAGTTTTCTGAACCAGCACCTGGAGTCTCCTTCAGGACCAGAGTGGATGGGCTTCGGCTACCGAGAGGGTCGGAAGGAACCCATTGGTCAATCTTGACAACGTTCGCTGACATATCGACGAAAGTCTCCGGTGCCCTGATAGCGGTACTGGCAAGGTTCTGGATGTAGTTGTGGCCATCCATGCGGCGCTGAGGGCGATTAACTCCGGACATTTGGCTCTGGATCTCGGCCTTGATAATTTGTGCTGTTGTCTCCTCGTCTTCGACAATGTGCCGCAAGATAACCATGATCCAAGAGTTAATCTTCGAGCTCTTGAGACTTTCCGCACCGAGAACTGACAGCTGCTTGACCATGACGAACAGTCTCTGGAGATTCTTCCGCTCGCCCAATTGCTGGGCGGCGCTTCGGTGTCGAGTCAAGATCACAAGGACCCTGAGGATAGCGGTCGCCAGTGCTTCATCCTTGCCAATCCTGGGGAGAATGTCAAGTACATTTTCCAGGAGTTCCATACGGGAGTTTTCGAGAATCATTATCTTGCGTGGAGTCAAGGTTGGAGGAACAACAGGGTCATCCTCTGATGCAGGGGCATCCCACTTGTATTCCTGGGGCCGCTCGTCGTGCTGCAAAAGAGTCTCAAGAACAAGGAGAATGAAGGGGATCCAGGGCGGAAGTTCATCGGTGGAAGACAACGACGGAATCTTGAGGAAGCCTAGGTACTCATCGACCTTCTCTTTCAACGTGTCGGTGTTGCAGAGGAAGAAGTGTTTGTCTTGCAGAAGCAGAGCGAGAAGGTGGGAATACGATGCTATGCTTCTTCCGTTGGCTGCCTTCTCCTCGTCATCCATGGCGAGCGACGACAGAGCATTCGCTAGGGTCGCCCCGACCTCTTCGCGAACCTCGTCCGATGGCTTCTGTCGGAACACCATGGTTCTTATCAACTCAGAAATGTCGATAGCTGACGTCGGGTGAGATCGCAAGACGTCGAGGGATTTGTCGATGAGACCCTCTCGTAGATGTGATCGGAGCTCGTCCAGTTCGGCCCTCAGATCTGGCTCGTCCTTGGCATCACCGTTGTTAGTAGCATCTTGCGCGCCTGCGGCTCCGTTGGTCTGGGATTCTGGGACAGCGGAGGGCGTATCACGGTTCTCCTCGGTGGCTTGTGAGGATTCGTCATCCTCCTCTTCTGCGGAATCAGCATGGCTATCGTCCCCGGCTGCAGGCTCGCCTTCGCCCGCCGAATCAATAGCCATGGATTCAGCGTTGTCGGTACCTGGCCCCTGCGACGTGCTAGCTTCCGGTTCTGCCGGATTGTAGGCGTCATCCGCCGGAACCGGGTTCCGTGCACCAGCGATGTCGGACTTGTGAGCTTTGCAGTACTCATTGGCGTACTGGTAGTTCCCGTTGGATCGGAAGAGAGCCTCTGCGGCGAGGCCTTCATCATAGCCCGCCTCCACAAGCCTCGTCACATCGTATCGCGCATTACTCCAGTTATAGGGCTCCTTTTTGGAACTAAAGATGGCAGTAGTTGACTTGACAACACGCTGGCCGTTCTGTGGCTCTTGATCGGCGGAAGAGATGAGGTTGAGGATATCCACGACACTGACAATTGTTTGGTCAGATACGTTTTCAATCAGGTCTGACTGCCAAAGTTCATCAATGACAGGCAACACGAGGAGGCGGAGCTCGACAACGAGGCTGCTCGCAAAAGTCGAGTCGCGCGGTGGTCTCTCGGCGCGGGGTGGAAGGTTAAATTGGCCAGTCGAGTCACTGATATATTTGCCGTTCACCACCAGGACGTAAAGATCCAGGATCTTCCTCATGCCGAAGGAAGCCACTTTCGCCTTGGTAGAATCGTTAGATCCTGCCGTATTGTCTGCGCCAATCTGCCGCATGAAGCTTCGTAGCATCATATTGAGGACCGCGAAGCCGCCACGTTCCTTGAACGCCAATAGAACCGGCATTAAAAGTTGAGGTGAGCGCTCCGAAGGTCTCGAGGTGTCTACTAGCATCTCGTGGATTGTGTGCATCATGATGATCCAGTAGTGGTAGTCCTTTGGTGTGGCCTCCTCGGACGCATTGACGGATGCCTCAAGATGGTTCAGCACCGAATCTGCAAGCGCCATCGCGATGGCCATATGCTTCGATCGAGAGAACTTGTCACGGTCGCGGCGGGGCAATAACGCCTTCCCCAACGATTGGAACAACGGGTACGCAGTCGGCATCATCGAGTGAAGGAGAAGCCGGAGCGTATCAAAGTTCTTGTACCTCACAGTCTTCTTCTCTGCCGGTTGGAGAGTTGGCTCTTGGTTGGCTTCTCCGCTGTCGGCGGGCTGGTCTGACGTCCCTTCGGCGCTGCCGCTGGCGGGTGCGGTATCTGTCGCTTCGGGCGCATCGGGATCAGTCGCTGGTGGCGCGTTGCTGGTCGGTTCACGATCCTCCGCCGAAGCGAATGGGCGTCTATTAGACAGCCAATGTCGAGGGACAAGGCCATGATGAGCGGATTCTTCCAGCAAGCTCGCCCGCAAGAGTGGCCCAAGAGAATTAATGAGTGAGATGTAGTAGTCATATACGTTGACCGGATGGAGCGACAAGCTATTCGACCGCGGCGAGGGCGCAAAACAGTCGCAGAGTGTCTTGATGAGGGTCTGCGCGTTGAGAAGTGCACGGGCGACGCCGGACCCTTGCTCCACCCTCGACATCTTGTCCGCAGACCAGGAGGCTGCATTCTTCGGCGACACACTGAGGTCCGCCTCTAAGAATGGAGCGAAGAAGGCAGTCTCACCATTGGCCTCATGGGCAAGCGGGCTTAGTGAGTCGATGGCAGCCTGCGTACGCCGAAGAACGGACGGAAGGGCCAGCACCGGGTTGTGCTCTACTAGGCCTGATATGACATGCTGAATAGTCCGCGAAGCGAGATGCTCGCCGAAAGTATGAGTGAGGCTGGGCGACTCAACGATGTCAAGGAGTAGCTCGATGCCTCCCCTGTTCACGAAATTAATCTTCAAGCTGGAGTTGCTCAGGTAAGTCGTCAGGAAGTTACAGAGCACGTAGACAAATGGTTCAAAAGGCGGTATCCGGCTTTCCTTGTCCGCATTGTCGTCGGTTTCGCCGTTCTTGTCTTCCTCTCCTCGGTCCGCCATCTCGACATCAGGATCATCAGCGGCTCGCTCCTGCGGACCACTACGACCCTCCTCTCCTTGCACCAACCGTTTCGTTACCTCCGCGTCAGCTTGGACGGGATTCTGCGCAGAGTCTAGTACCTGAAGTTTCACTCCCCACTCGGCTACACGAGCATCGTCCTTTCCCAGGTGGACTACCCTGGCGACAGCGTCGATAACGGCATTTGACATGGGTGTCCTGAGAGCTGGGTGATGCCTTGCGAGCTCATCGAAATGGCGACCCAGACTACTAGCCGGGTTATAATCCCCGTCCATACAGCGGACATGCCTAGGACTTTCGAAGATCTCAAAGTAGCTCTCGAATACCCTCGATGCGATCACTGTCCTCAAGCCGGAATTATTTAGGCATATCGCGTTGAGGACTATGGGAATCGTAGAGACGGCATCAAACGACGCAAGAATGCTAGCGGCAACCTCGCGAGGCCTCGGCTCTGAGAGCATCTCTGCAGTCGGAGGGTGTGGGCGATCGTCCACATCCGGTGCAATAGGTGCACCAGACTGCTCGGGGCCCTGGTCTGATTCGGTACCCTCAGCGGTATGCTCGTCACCATTATCCGTTGGAGTATCTTGCTGGATAGACGGAACTGGACGACCAGTTACCGCAGTGAGGAAGGAGGTGATCAGTCCAGATTCAGAGATGGCTGAAAAGCTCGTGGGATCGTTGTTGATGAAGTCGCTCAAAATACTGCTCGCGCTGGTCCATGGGCTAGGTCCAAAGCGCTTCGCACCTTCAATGACAGTCCGCAAGCTGTGTAGAAGGTCGGCCTTATCCGCCAGGTTCCTCAATAAACGGTCCGCATTTCCACCATGACTGTACCAGTTAGACATGATGTAATGGATGAACCGAAGAACCGACTTCAAGGTCTGGTGGTGGTAGAAGGGTATGTCATAGTCAACGGCGCTTGTATGGTGGTCCGGTGGTGTTCCACGTCCTGCTTCGGTCAACTGGCATGACTCCTCGACCGTGGTTACCGCTAGCTTCGCGACAGCGTCGAGACCGTTGGAGTTGAAGAACGCCTCCAGGCCATGGGAGTAGGTCCAGATCAACGTGTCGAGGAAAAGTAGGATGGCATGGTGGTGACGCATGGCCACGCTAGACCTGAGGCCCAGAATCTCCACCAGGACATCCATGAGTCCAGACGAAAGCATTTCCCCACCGATCTTCATGTTAGGGTTTGCGGTTATCTGAGAGGCAAGGGAAAACAGGTTGCCTCTCCACTCATCTGTCTCGGTAAGGCGCTGATCGGTATCAGGGGATCTATCCTCCTTCATCCCAGCCACCGCCGTCCTCATGACATACAACAGGATACCATGATTCACTGTCGCGTTGAGGGCAGAAACCACATCGCCGAACCGGCACTGGAGACCGGAGAGTGCCTCCAGCAGTGACAGCGCAATAGACTGGACGGGGATGGGCACGGGAACGGTGCCATCGGCGGTGGGATGGATGAGGTCCGCAAGCTGATACGCAAGCTGAAACCTACGCGTCTCGTCGATATCGTGCCGAAGCACCTTCTCCACAAAGACAGCTTCCGGGTGGATGTTGATAAGATTTAGAATCGCAAGCAATCGCACAGAAAGGGCACGTTGACGGTCCTCCGGAGAACCAATCAGGGCCTTCGCGATCCGGATCCTGTGGAGAAGCTCGTACTTCGAGGGTTCGGGAAGATCTGAAGGGAACTGGGCCACCAAGGTGTGGATCGGCGTCGACTTGATCTTAGACTCGGACAGCTCGAAAGTCTTCTGAGGCGAGTAAATGCTGTCATCGCCGGGGAATCCTGGCGTGCGTGACGTAGTCGGCGAACCATCTTCGGCCGTCGCTCCACGACTGGATGACTTAGGAGTTGGGGAGTTCATTGTCGAACTCCTTCTCAAAGGCGTGGGTGTTACTGGCGTGGACGTCACGCTTTGTCCGGAACTACGACCGGTCTTAGCGTCCGATTGTGACGAGTGTGGATAATATAGAATCTTGACATCTCCCCAACCCTTCCATGACCTCGCATCGGAAGCCGCAATGGACACGAGATCGTTTGCGTACATAGATGCCGCGTTCTTCGCAGAATGTGCTTGATGCGGACGATCCTTCGACTTCGAGGCAGAACCCGGCGTCGAGGACGGGAAGGAATCCGATAGGCTGATGATCGGGGTTCGCACAAACGGCGTCGCCAACTGGTGGACTGCGTCAAGGTTTATATTGTAGTGGTTTGCCAGGAGCGCCGCGGTAACCTGCTGTTGCGGCTGATTCCGCCCGAGTCGCTTCAAGGATGCTTGATACCGACGCGCAAGCTCAGATCCTACGCTCAGTGTGGCCTGAAGAAGGGACATTGAGGTCGTGTTGAGCAGGTGGTTCAGATGTGCGCTGCTCGAGTAGATGCTGCGGTTCCCACAGTTGTCGAGAAGCATGCGCGTGAACCCGAGGACAGCCTCAAGGAGCTGACGATCACCGTCTGGGCCAAAGCCATGGCTTCGGAGAGCCTCTTCATCCCAGCGTTGCCCTTCCCCGGCATATTCGATGGCGGAAGATTTGCCGAGCAAGAGGTCACAAGAGAAATCCTCCGTTTGAGGGCCCTTATCGAGGTTGTAGTTCCCAACGAAGCACTCGAGGATATTATCGAACCTGTTCAAGAGAGGGATCCAATGGAAGAGGTCACCTCTCGGGAAAGGCCATTTTGACGGGAAGGTTTCGAAGGTCTGGGGAAGAAGAGGGAGAGGTGTCGAGACGGTCGATGCAACAAACGACTGCAGCCAGGGAGACTGAAGATAACATGTTAGTTACAAAATCCATACGTGCGGAATCTAGGGAGGGGAATATGGGTAGAAGAGGGGTTTGGAATACGCACCAACGTCTCCTTGTGCTTGGGTTGCATTTTCTTTGCTATCTTAGCCATCTCGACGGTTGAGGCGGCTGAGCCGCGAAGAAATGGGAAGAGAAAATCCGGGCTCCCCCTCCACAACTACTGGCGAGCCACTAGGACTGGCGGCTGCTTAGATCCTCCGCTCCGGGCATCCGGGAAATGGATCGCTTCAGTGGGATAGCCAGTCTTGCCGGTTGCTCGTGGGCCACAGAAACTGATTACACTGAACTCTTGAGCTCAGGTATCCGTCGAAAAGTGAGGGAGAAACTTTCTGAACCGTCAGGCGGAAGGCAGAGACCAACCCACGTCGGTCCGGACCAAGGCCCTTGATCAGGATCCTCGAGGTCGAAGCGGGGAGGTGTTGGCTGTTGATATCGTCGTAACGCGTCAGACCGTCCAGAATCTTCGAACGTCTCAGTTACCAGTAACGTCCGGGAGCTGGAAGAAATTGCGGTGGAAAAAGAAGCTTGGGCGGGTAGCTCGCGGGACGAGTGCAGGTCGACCCGAAAGCAGACGTCACCTAACCTGGAAGGCAGCTGGAAGGAGCGCGCGGATAGCTCCAAAACTGGAGTACTGTACAAACAATGAACACGCTGAGCCCGGACAGAAATATTAAGGGCAAGGGCGTGGAAAGGCGATGAAGGTGAGGAGAGTGGAAATGGTTCGATTGTGGTGGAAATGTTGGTGGAGGGATGTTTGGTGAGGTACGGAAAAGTCGTCACCGATTGCAGCAGGCGAGGTGAGGTAAGGATAGTGGGTCCTCCAGAGGCCGAGCGGGCAGAATGCCTGGTGGGGAGGTGCTCGGCTCACACCCAGATCTGGCTGACCTCATAGGAAAGGTACCACGCCGAAGAACCCCGCTGGTAAGGTACCTCCTCCCGATGGCTGCATTGCTGAATAAAGCGCTTGGAGCTGTCTTGGCGAGATGGTGAAAGCCGAAGCAGTTTCAGCGTTAAGGTGGACGCCTGCCGGCTGTTGCCAACACCTAATATCGAGAAATCAGTATTGTCCAAGCATTTCCCTTTCTGCTTGATAGAGTTGTCATCTTCAATCATGGTTTGAAGGCTTCGTTTATATTTCCCTTGAAGGGAAGATCCATAGATCCCATGCCGGCTTGTTTGGGCATTCGATATTTGATAGTTTCATCGGGCACTTATGGATATAACCACTGATCTAGATCGCTCAACGAAGCAATAACAACCCTGCCCCGGGCGGGCGCCCGGTTGTGTCTAGGATGGAAGGATGAAGAACGCCAACCCGGCTAAGTGGCCTGGCAGCCGCATCGACTGATCTCCCGTCCCCAGCGCCTCTCTCGGGCCTGCATTATCTCTGGGAAGTTATACTCATGCCCAACTCGTTTCCCGTCGCTCACGGCGCCACGAACCCGCCCCGCGACACTTGACAGGCGCTCCATTTTCAGGCATCAAATGCAAGGTTCCATCCGTAGTACTGTTTTATAGGAACTGTCGTCCATTTCAAGGCCGTTCAAGCTGACTCAAGTATGGATAACTCCAGCATCCTAGAACACAGAGCGTGGCTTGTCCTTCGGCAACAGACGTGGGGTTTTCGTTTCCTCCTGCCAAACAAAGGTGGGCTCCTGAGGCTGGAAGCTTCCACGCTACCCTGGTTTCAACACACAGAAACGCCCGAGTACGAAGTATAAGCTAATATACGGAGGAGAGTTGATTTTTCCACGCATCGACGCCGCAGCAAATATGGCCAGTTTGACCCGTTCTATAGTACGTAGGAGCCGATCTTCTACTGGGGTTGGCTCAGAAGGGCAAGTGAAGCGCCGAGAACCAAGGCGCCCTCCGCATATCTGACACCCTTATTTATTCCCTCTCAGCGAGCCGCAGTTATCGGAAAAAGCCGCCCACGCCCACTTGACTCTTAAAGTCGGGTCCAACCACCCGCAGAAAAGGGAAAATGAAGGACTGGTGTGGAACTGAAACGAGGTGTGTGTGGCTTATGTAATGATGTACGAGGAACAGCTGCTACGAACAGTTCAGGACAACGGACTCGAACGCACTGCGAAGGAAAGATATATAAGAGGTATGCTAAGTCCGTGATACAATGCGCAGTGATATTCTTCGTTCTTAAAATTTTGAAGGTTAATGTGTTCCAAGTGAGCTCATCGTTTCGATATCATGGAGAGCCGTGGCGAAGGTGTTTTACTGGATGAGTAAGAGGAGCGGCTTATTATTAGGGGGTGCATCCAGAAGCAACGACCTGGGGCTTGGCGAACAGGCTGGAAGAAATAATTTGGCGTTTCCCACTGTATGCGCAGGACCCCAGTTTCCCCTGGCTAGACGGCCTGCACCACGCGACCCCACCAGTGAAAAGGAGCTGCCAGAGCCCGCCACCTTGTCCGCTCGAACCTCGACCATCGACTCGGAACTCCCTGCTGCATCCGGCCGTAAATACCACCACTCGTTTGAATTCTGTCTTTCTGCACGCGCATATCCAGAGCGGCGTTGACTCGACTGGACGTTCATTTAATCAAGATCCCGTGGCCGCCCGCCAGCGACACCGCCGATCGAACCCAGACGGGCCATTGATCCGTGCGACCTCCAATCTCCCACGTCGAAATCCTTAAACCGGAAGACACCGAGTTACCTCCAGCCCAGATCCGATAGCATCTCTTTCGATGGCAGCTGCTTGAACGACATCGACGAACCCTTCTGGAGTTGCATTTCCTTGTCCACCGCCAAATCCCTTCCCTCTCTGCCACTCGCAGCATCAGCTGCGCGTCGCCGGCCACCGCCCACCAGCCATGTCTCAACAAGAGGACACTCCCCACGTCCAGAAGGGCCAAGAAGACGATGTGTCTGTAGACACTGCGAACAATGCAGACAGCGAACAGGTTGGTATTCAGACCTCTCTCGTCCCGGCTTCCGCCCTTGCCTTGGGAAAGGTGGAACTTGTTCCCCGACCACTTATTAGATGCCCTGGCTAACCCCTGATACACCATACCTGCAGGAGACCTCCGACCATACTCTCGATGATTCCACCGCGCGATCATTGACATCTCGAAAGACCTCTGCGAACCAACCGCCCACATCGGACACCGATGCGTCCAGTCCCACCACCGAGGACCACGCAGGTGATGACAATGTGAAGCCACCACAAGTTCTGGAGGAAACAATAAAACATGACGACCCGCACGAGTCGCTAAAGTCACAGAGTCTATCTGATACAGGCAATCTCGCCGACGTTAACCTCGACGACGATAATGCTACTCCACAAAAAGAAGGTTCGTCTGACATTTATTTTCCGCAGGATGATCTGCATGCCGCAGAGACTGATCACCATGTGACAGATGATGCTACCAAGGAACCCCTTCCTGCGGAAAAGTCGTCCTCCAAAACCCTATCCCTGGGTGGTTTCACGAATGCACTTCCCTCTATGCCCTGGTCACCGAACAACGAATCTCCTGCTAAAAGCCGTGCTTCGTCGCCATCTGCGTTGACTACCCAGACCGGAGCCCCCCCGCCTTCGAGTCGGAAACTCACGAGCCCGTTTTCCTGGCTGTCCCGCAACTCAGGCATTAAGGACAAAGATAGCACGTCACCGCCGGCGCAGACCTCGCCCAGAAGAAACACTACTAGTTCCGTCGTGACGATGGCTAGCAACCCCGAAATGATGTTGAGTAGGCTGGACGAAGATAAAGGAGGCGGGGTCGGTAGCCAGACCAGCCTGAAGGACCGATTCAAGATGGTCCGGATGAGGGAGGAGGCCGGTGTTACCGTTCCCATCAGTGAGGAAGAAGAGACCGCGGGAGCCACAAGCCAGCCAGTGCAGAGCGGTGCCAGTATTGCAAGCAATGAGTCGGGAGGCGCTGACAAGGGCCTTGCACCTGGTACTGCGTCGGGCGTATCTGCTGGTCCTTCGGCCCTTGCCGAGCCCGAGGTTGACTGGGATCTGTGGCAATCTGTTGTCTACGAGGGTCCCGCAGCTGTAGCCAGGACGAGCGCCGATGAACTCAATCGCGCTATCGCCACGGGTATTCCGAATGTGATCCGAGGTGTTGTGTGGCAGGTATTAGCCCAGAGCAAGAACGAGGAGCTTGAGCGGCTGTACTCCGAGTTGATCGCTCGCGGTACCGAGAAGGAGAAGCAAAAGGACAGGAACAGCAACAGCACCTCCGCTAGCGCGTCGACAAACGGGTCCCTTGCCGTCCAAAACGAAGCCTCTCTGGGATCTTCTGCATCCTCAGTGGACTCTGATCGTTCGGGAAGTAACGGATCCCTTCCAGGGAAGGGTGCCAACGACAAGATGTCCGAGGCTGATAGGAAAAAGAAGGAGAAGGACGATGCTGCGGCGATGCAGAAGCTCGAGAAGACAATCCGTCGGGACTTGGGTGCACGGACAAGCTTCTCGAAGCATGCTGCTGCTGCGGGTCTTCAGGACGGCCTTTTTGGCATCTGCAAAGCCTTCGCTCTGTATGACGAGGATGTAGGCTATGCGCAAGGCATGAACTTCCTTATCATGCCCCTTCTCTTCAACGTAAGCATGACCCAAGCCGACGCCCTTTCCTGTCGACAGGAAATTTCGTACGACTAACATGTAATTCAGATGCCCGAGGAGGAAGCATTTTCTCTCTTGGTTAGGCTTATGGACCATTATCACCTGCGGGACCTCTTCGTGCACGACATGCCAGGACTCCATCGGCATCTCTTCCAATTTGAGCGGCTTCTCGAAGATCTGGAGCCCGCGCTATACTGTCACCTCCGTCGTCGCGGCATAACTCCCCACCTTTACGCTACGCAGTGGTTCCTAACCCTGTTTGCGTACCGCTTCCCTCTACAGCTAGTTCTCCGGATCTATGACTTGATCCTCTCGGAAGGGCTTTCTGCAGTCTTGCGGTTCGGTCTTGTTCTGATGCAGAAGAATGCGTCCGCCCTCCTAGCCATCTCGGACATGCAGCAGCTCACAACATTCCTAAAGGATAAGCTGTTCGACGTCTACATAGACAAAGACCCAAGCGCTGGCAGCATCCTTGAGAACGGATTCTTCGGCAGCTCAACGTCAAATATCGACAAGGAAGTCTACCGGGCCGACCAAATGATCCGGGATGCGTGCGAGGTGAAGCTGACGCCCGAGATCCTGAAGGCCTACGCTACGGAGTGGGAAGAGATGACCAATGCGGAGAAAGAGCGCGAAGCTGAACTCGACAACCTAAGGACAACAAGTTCCAGCCTGGCGGTCAAGGTGCGGAAACTTGAGGAGCGCCTGGAGACCTGTGACGGGGAGCAGGCGGCCATGGCGACGGAATTGGTGCACACCAAGGTGGAGAATGAGGAGCTGAAGGACCAGAACGAGAGCCTGCAGGGTCAGGTTCGAGAGCTGCGCATCGTGATCGAGCAGCAGCCGGAGGAGATCGAGCGGAAGTGGAATCTCGAGCGGGATGATTTGATGAAGCGGAACCAGAAGGTTCACGATGAGAATCAGCGGCTCGAGCAAGAGCTAGCCACTCTGGAGGAGCAGCTGGTAGCGACTAAGATGCAGTATGCTGAGGTATGTTTCAGTCGTCGTTCTTGCTCACTACGGCCCGCGGTCGCCTGTCTCCATACGACACGGACTAACTCTTAGCCCCAGATCAACTCTCAGCATGAGGCTCTTACCAGGAAGTGGACCGACCTCAAGCGACAATTCGCGTGAGGAGGTCCACCGAATGTTCTCCTCAGCACCACGCCACCGGGACTAGCAACACAGTCCCGCATTGGCGCCATCACGGCCTCTTTGTGTACCAACCTTACTGTTTGACGATGCGAATGCCCTATTTCTGCCTCCGAGTGTAGGAAGTATTCCGGACTAGTATGTTGACCTGTGTTGGAAGGATGCAGGATAGTAGAGGCATGGAAAGGCAGTGCCATCCATCGCAGGACGATATCACATCGGCACGAGACGTGTGGTTTTCCCCGAGTCCAATTGTTAGGTCTTGCTGGAGCCACCTGAGCATTGTCATGGAGTTTATGGGGACGGGAAATGAGATGGGTTAACGACTAGTTCCGATCCGCCCATGTAAAATAGAATACAAATCGTCGAGCCTTTGGAATCGACTTTGTTCATGACCATACTAGCGCGGAATGGGGGAACACGACGACACGGACTCTTACGGGGTTGTCCATGTCCATCAGGGTTGGGGAAGCCCGGCGGCTTCAGAGCGGGTGATTATGTCATATTCTTTGGTTGACTAATGCTCATGCACGCCACTGGAGCCAGGTCTCGGGAGCAAGCAGGAACAAACGGTCACGACAATGCGAGAGGGTACCCGGCTACAGTTTTAACAAAGCCTTTCATCAATTGTGCTTCGTCTCAGATTGCCCTACAATGCAACAATTCCATATGACGGAGCAAAAGGGCGAATAAGAGCAGTAAGGTTCGAGGGTAAATGTAGAGAAGTATCAGCCTCGTGCTCGGCCCACCTGCTGCCAACTGCAACCAATCCCTGCCTCACCTTCCCATTTCATCACCCTTCACAAGGCGGGGTCCAGCGATGGAGGACAGAATCTCATAAACACAGATCTATCAAACCCCCTTCGCCCGGCCTCCCGAAACCGGACCTCTTTCGCGACAGAACTGAACAAAACTACTCGCCAGCTCAGTCAGTTTCTTCGTTTTCGAGTCGGTGTCTCCCGTGGAACCCCATGAACTGGACGCTGTGAGCGCTATGGGAAGGCTGCAGCACTTGGTGAAAAAATCGCGCCTCAGGAAATTTTGAGCCTCGTCCACGCGCGAAAAGGCTCCACATTAGGCCAGCCCGCCAATTCTTGAGCCTCTCATCTTATAAGCTGGGGAAGGGCATCTCAAAGACAATATTCAAGGAAGGGAGGCCGCTTTACGAGTAGCTTTGGCCGGGGTTGAGAAAGCCGCCGCTCATCGTGAGCAGCTCACTCAGCCTCGTCGTCAGCTAGACGGCGTCATATACTTCGGCTTCACAGCCCATTTATCGATTCAGTTATACCCTACACCGTAACCCCACCAACCATGAGTCAGCCAGCAACCGCCATGGACCACCATTCGGAGGACAAAGCCGTCGCGATGTCTGGTATAGACGAGGAGCAAGCCGGCGACAGCAACCGCGAGCACACCGCCGAAGCCGACGGCGACAACGGTAAGCCTTCGAGGAAACGCCAGCGCGTGCGCCTCAGCTGCCTCGAGTGCCGCCGCCGCAAACTCTCCTGCAACCGCCAGCTCCCCTGCGACCGGTGCATCCGCAGCGAGACCCCCAACCGGTGCCAGTACGAGACTCGCTCTGGCAAGGTGATCAATGCCTCATCCGACTTCAGCGCGCTGCCGCCTGACTTCCGCCGGCCCGAAGCCACGACATCCACCATCCGAGAGAGGGACCATGAGCGCATTCGCAAGCTGGAGCACGAGATCGTGCAGCTGCGGAAAGAGATGTCGCGCCAGAGGGGGTCGCTTGAGGGTAGCACTCCCGTCGCGACAACCTCCCCATCTACACAAGCCGGGGAGGGGGAGGCGGCCGCGGACGATTCGCGGAACAACGCTCAGAACATGCCCTTCCCTACCGAGAAGGGCGAACTCCGATTTGTCCGGTTCAAGGAGTTTAGAACCCGGTTCCTCGGCCCACACAGCGCGGCCATGGCCATGGCGGAGCTTACTGGTCTCTCGCCGTTCATGAAGGAGACTGCGGATGAGCTTTTGAGGTCAGTGAAGCTTCATTCACGGAAGGATCGGAAAAGGCGGACGGAGATCCGCGAGAGACAGGCGCTTGAGCCCGACCCCCAGCTGGAGGCGCTCCTGCCGACCAAGGAAGAGTCTGACGCCTTGGTGACGGTCTACCTAGACACCTTCGAGCAGCTGCACCGGGTCGTGCACATCCCGACCTTCCGCCGAGAGTACGCCAAATTCTGGGATCCGCCCGAGACTCGACCGCCCGGAGCAAGGCGCGCAGCCTTCACTGCATTGGTTCTGTCCATCATGTCCATCTCCTGCTGTCTTTACTCGCATCCTTCGATAAAGTTCATCGGCATGATGTCCGATAACCATAGTTCTGCCGTCAAATGGGTGACTACTGTTGACAACTGGCTCTCACACCAGAGCCAGAAGCACCGAAAGTTGGTCCACTACCAGATTGCGTGCTTGCTCTACCTAGGCAAGCGGGTGAATACCATCAAGAAGAAGAGGTTCTGGACCGGTGCTGGGGCGCTGATCCAGGATGGCATTTCTCTTGGCTTGCACCGTGATACACGCCACATGGCTGGCAAGATGTCGGCCTACAACCAGGAGATGAGGCGCCGCATATGGGCCACTGTGCAAGAGATCGATATGCAGGCATCCTTTGACTTTGGCCTGCCCACCTTGACGAGCCAGGTACATTATGACGTTGCGGCACCCAGCAACCTCGATGATAACGAGTTCGACGAAGACACAGCGGAAGTGCCACCCTCTCGGCCACCTGAGGTGTATACCTTCTCTTCATACCAGCACGTGTCGAGGCAGAGTCTGCCACTACGGCTTGAGCTCAGCCGCATCCTGTATGGACCGCCAGGGCAGGCTGACTACGACGATATCGTCCGTTATACCAATGACCTCATGCGTGAGATTGACGCTCTTCCGTCTTGGGATCAGGACTCGGGCGGACCCCACAATTCGAAAAAGCCGATTCTGGCCTACACGCTGCTCCATATCCAGCTACGCCAGTACATCCTGCCGCTGCATCAGCAATACGTCAAGCCTGGAACGCAGGGCACAAGGCACCAGTACTCGGAGAACGTATCGTACAATGCTGCGCGCGACATTGTGCTCCTGCACGACAAGCTTTATGAGCAGGGCGTTCAGGCGCTCAACTTCTTGAGGGAGGACACCTTGACGACGGCCATTAAGCTTTGCAGCGTCACGATGCTCCAACCCCAGGGTACATCCATCCACAACCCCCATCCCCAATCCTCGCTGACCTACCTAGGATCCACAAACATGATCATGATAAACGCGAAGCACACCGTCGAGCTGATAGAGAAGTGCATCTCTATGAAGGAAGACCGCCTCCTCCGCTCCGGTAACTACGAACCCTGGGGCTTTGTCTTCCTCTACGGCGCCCTCGGCCTCCTGCAGGCCCACCTGAATCTCAAAACCGCCGCGGACGCCAAGGCCTCCTCCATCGAGCGCCTCAAAAACCTACAGTACAAGTTGCACCGTATCCGCCCGCCTGCGTCCCCTGAGGAGCTACAGGAGCCCATGGGCGCCGGATCCGCGGTCGGTACCCCAACCATGGGCGGGCCCATGGGCGAGCGGCAGGCTGTCATGTTCCAGGGCACGCCGCCGATCTCCGGGCCACAGATGGTGGGGACGCCGGGGATGATGATGCATGCGGACTTCCCGGTAAGATGGCCCCCCACCTCTGGGAACCAGAAAGTAGCGATGGGAAGTGCTAATCATGTGAAGACGATGCAGCCTTTTGGGAACAACAACTTCGACTTCCAGCCCTTCCCTGAGCAAGTCCTGGGCGATTTCTTCAACTTTATGCCCGAGTCCTGGCCTTTCCAATAATGCGTGGCCCAGAAACTAAATCTCGGTGGTTTTATTTGGCCTGGAGTATCACTTTTGGCTATTGTACATGCTTTGGATGGAGGTTCTGTTTTGGGACAAGTCTTTTTCCCGGGTTATGTGTCTTCCTGTATTCCTACGATGATACCTTTCCCCGTAGCGCTTGCGTTGTACGGGTTAATGATGGATGCTGCTTGGGGGTTTGGAAAGTGTTTTTCTTTAGTATAACGGATTGCACCAGTTGGCGTTTTGTCTAACGCCTTTGGTGGTCTGACAGATGGGAGAATGAATGTTCAACATATGGCGACACCATCAGTCCCCCAACGAGTTGTACTTTCGAAGGGAGAGCCCCTTGTCTTGCCACCCCCTCCAGGATTAGCGAATAAGGAAGAGTATCCTCCAGCATACGGGAGTCTGGAGATCATCTAATCCTCCCACCCCCGGAATCTAGAAGCCGACGCCAGTCGCCTGCCCGCTTCGGCACCGTTCCCCCATCCGGAAGGTATCCGCGGCTCCCGACAGATTCCTGGGCCCCCCAACACCCTCCGCATTTTACCGTCGAGTCCCGAGTTTCTTGGCAGCGGTTGCGCCCCCGGGAGGTCGGGCTTTCGGGTAATTCCCGTGTATGACGTACGGCCTCTGGGCGTGCTGAAAGGGGTGAGCGATTCGTCTTGCCCTTGCTGGAGGGGTCGTGGAGACTAGCGCTGGATAGTAGTTGCCGGGATGCTCAAAGGAAGTGACAATGTGCTGTGAACTGGATCCTGAGATGCACCAGTCCTGGATCTGACAGACGCGCTGCACTCCTAGATTTCGCATGACACCTTGACGACTCGAACTAGGTATTTCCGCCTCTATACCCGGCACTCGATCCTCCATACATGTGGGGCCCGAGTCGTATCTGAATGAATCTCCATAGTCACCCAGGATATATCAACGTTTCCGCACCACCAGGATCAGAAGTGTGGTACGGAAGAATATGGTACTGACCCACCTCCAAACATTCCTCCGCACCATCTGGCAAAGATCTTCACGCCGTTATGGCATCGGGCTTGGCTCTCACCTCGGGAGTTGAATTTAGTGCCCGGCCAGGGGCTTCGTAGGCGGTGATATCAGAGATCTTGACGAGGGGGAGGGATGTGTTAAAAGTGCGAGCATATAAGTATAGGAGGAGAGAGCCTATCCCCCTCGAGTTTCTTCATTCTCCACTAACGTTCTGAACCAACCATCCGATAATACTACGAAGTCCACCGCCCCAAAGTCCCAAGATGAAGTACCTCTTCCTTCTGGCCGTGGCCCCGGGGGCCCTCGCCTCCCTAAACTGCACCCTGACATCCCCGATGAAAACATACTGTTGCCCCGATTCCGACTCTGAGGTGGTCAAAGAGGTGCCGGAGGGCGGCCTCGTCATGCTTGGCTGTGCGGCGGACAACACGGACAAGTGAGGCCTCTTTAATAAATCCTCGTTCATTCTTACTGGGATAGGGACTGACACGATATACTGTGGCAGGGAATACTACTGGAACTACAACGGGCTTTTCACCCCGTATAGCGCAGACGTGGTAGACTGCGTCCTAAACGCTGACCCCTACGACGACATGAAGGGTAGAGCTCTCCACTATTATATCAATACATCCACCTTTCTACATGGTCTCTCCCGACGTTTACACCCACTTGCGGACAGCACGAGAAGTCCATACTAACTCTAACCCAAGTTCTCCCAGACTGTGCCGTCGACGATTTCGTCCTCGAGCTGACAGAGGGTGGCTCCGGTCCGCTCGACGAATGCAACCCGAACTGTGTGTCCGAAGAAGACTTCCCAGCGGACACCTACTTCGGAGACAAGCAAGAGGGGATCAACATGGCGGAGGACTTTCCCGTTCCTGAAGCCACTGAAGAGAGTGGTAGTGAGGAAGCGGCTGATGAGGGACGAGGTAACGACGAGGATGGCAGTGAGGAGGGAGGCGACGGTGCAGCTGGCTGTTCTTGATATGCACGTGGGATGGTTAAACCCTAGGCTCGCAGGGATCAAAAAGACAGCATCATTTATATTCAAAGGATATATGTACCCTCTTCAGTGTAAGCCATGAGAGGTTGCGGGAGGATGTGTCAAAACAGAAAGCAGGTCCCTGGATATGGTGCCAAAACGCTCCAAAACCTGAACCGGTACCGAAATCCTAAGCGAGTCCTGCCTTCACCTTGTATATCAAAGGTATATTACATTCCACACCAAAACAGCCCCTTCCGTCGACGAGATGCAAGGCTATATTCCGGGGTTTGTGTCTCGGGAGCCGGCAAGTCTTCCCGACACGATAGGAGTGGCAGACGAGACCTCAGTCTTGGGAAAGAACAATAAAGACACTACAGATCCGCCACGGAGAGACTGAACACTACGTTAAACACGAATAACGTAGCGGAAGGTTTACAGGCAGGAAAAGGGTTTGTCAACCCGTTTTTTGGGGGGGGGGGGGGGGGGAAACCACCCAGAAACCCGTCGA
>JAMBUN010000077.1:0-74570 GCA_030271035.1 Microascus cirrosus
CCTCACTGAGTCTCCACCAGCCCCCCCCCCAGCACCTCACCTCCCCCAAGGTCTTGGCATGTATGCAAGGTTGTGTCCTGCCCTGCGGAAGTACTAAGGTGCGGACGCAAAGGTCGTACCTCGTACATGCGGGTTGAAGGTCGCAGCAGATGCGGGACTGGTTTGTCTCTGGGAGGGTGACCTTGGGAAGTATGGTCCTTGCTTTGTGCGACCGACGGGCTGTGTCTTTGGTGACCTAGCCAGCCGATATCGACGGGGCCTACGATCCTAGATTATATGTGCGACTTCCGCTGTACCCTACAACTCATATACCTTCCGTCGATTCTTTCCCGTTCCCCTGACTTTGATCGCAATTTCATACGTTTCTCTGGTTTTGTGGGTTCCTGCTCCCTGTCCTCTCGTTTTGGCCTTTCGTTTCATCCTTCGCCGGTCCACACTTAGCATAAGTCGTCGTCGGCAATTTACATGGGCCGCGACGATTGAATCGCTCGTCCACATTGCCAGTTTATACCATCCGCGGCCGCGGCCGCGACGGGAGGCCGTAGAAAACTCAGCGGCATCGGCAACACTCCAGAGAAGGCGTCCTCACCATGGCTCCTACAATCCACCGGAGAGCCAGCCCTGTCCAGCTTAAGACGTGGCTTATCACGGTCGCTGTCGTCGCCACCGTAGTTGTTACCGCGCTCATTATCTACCTGGTCATTTTCCGTTTCCGGAACAAGCAGTACCAGGAAGCCGCCAAGCGCGACCCTTACCTCACACGGAAGGAGTGGGCGAGAAGACGGAAGCTAAGCAACCTAGAGAGGCTCGAAGAAGAGGAGGTGCAGAGACAACTGATTCTGCGCAAGACACTAACGAGTCGGACCTCGAGTCGGAACGATTCCATTTTTGAGAGCCGGCGGGACGCCAGTAGTGCGGAGGAGCCGAGGAAGGAACTCGCGAAGAGCCGCGAGGAGGAGTGGAAACGGTGGGAGGCTGGGTATGGGGCCGAAGCGGAGAACGACGAATGCGAGGGCCATCCACTAATCGAACAACATCCGGCCATCAAGGGCGACGAGGATCAAATTCCCCGGTCTATATCGCCCACCCGTGCTCCTCTGCTCTCCACGCAGGTACCCGAATCCCGAAGGGGCAGTCTCTGGGAGAAACGCCTCAGCGATCTTCATAATAATACCCCCTCTATGCGAGAGCCGCCCGACTCTCCACCACGAGCCCCACCCTCGTCGTCAACCGCCCCAGAATCGATAATTGAAACCCCCCACATAACCGTCCATCCCGCACATAATCCGCTTCACAACTCTTCTCCTCGCCACGCCAGGTCCGCTGGTGAACACCAGAGGCGACCGCCTTCACACCGGCCTCGCGCAGCTTCCGCCGACGCACAACACGATCCGAACCCTCGATCATCTGCCTCATCGAACCATAGCAGAGCATCCTCCAACCCTCTCAAGCTCGCGCCCACCCAAATCCCGAATTCGTCACGAGCTCGATCAAATTCAGCCTCTACCGTACCGTCGCCTAGCCTCGTCTCTCCACCGCCCCCTGCAGCTCTCCCCTCTTCCGCCTCCCCCCGGAAAGACGCGTTTCTTGCCCAGGAACTCGAACAGTCTCGGATACCGACACGAAGGGTCCGGTCCCTTTCCCGCGTCTCGGCACATTCCATACAGGAACAGACGATACATACCCGGACGCGATCTCACGAGATGCTGCCTTGCTTCCGCACCTCTTCCCCCTCACCAGCGCAAAGTCCACGCCGGAAACCAGTTCCGGCTAGGGCGCTGAGCGGCAAGGTCTCGACGTTGTCGCTGGCGAGCGGGACTAGGGCGGCGGTTGTTTCGCCGGCAGTGAGTCCCGTTGAGGAAGCCACGCTGGAAAGCGAGCGGATGTCGGTCTCTCCCGGCGCTACTCTCCTTTCCGATGACCCTCCTTCTTTCCCAGAGAAGGAGGGGCTAGAGAGGATGGCCGCGTCCGATCGGGATATTTTGCCCAGTCGCTTGCAGGAAACTCTCCAGCTCGATCCTATCCTTTGCCCTCCCCAACAGAACAACTCCAGCTCAGAAGACTCACAGCCGTCGAGTTTTGATGGAGGGGCCTTATTTGAGGGACCGCATGCCGCTCTCAATAATCTACCGGCACAATCAGAACGGGGATCGTCCTCTCCCCGCCATAGAGACGTCTCTGGACTCGCCCCACCGGAACAACAGACCGACCATTTAGACATTGGGAACGAGGAGGTCGGGACAGCATTTAGCTTCGAAGTGGGAGATCAACTCAAGGAGCTTGGCATTTCGGTGAGACGACCAGAACGGTCCCCCTCGCCTCCGACTGTCGTTTCCGAGCCCGATCATCAACAACAACAACAACAACAACAAATCGAGTTCGACTCGGAGGATGACGAAGTCTCGAGCACGTTTAGTTTCGAAGAAGAAGATTATCTAAAAGAGTTGGGTGTTCCCATCCAGCACCGTGGAACACAACGGCCGATCGAACCCCATGAACTGCCTTCGTCTCAACGACCAACGCCTTATGTCGATACCAGGGAGCAGGGGGAAGAGACGGCCTTTAGCTTTGAGGAGGACAGCCAACTAAGGGAGATGGAACTCTCCCACAGAGCCCCCCTCCAACGGCAGAATTCTCCCCTGACCCAGCTCGAGATTCCCCGCCTAAATAAGGATCGTTCGCGCTCTTTTGAGGATCGGTATGTGAGCCAACCTGGGGTCGAGGTCACACCAGACGTCATCGCCCAGCGCCTGCGGTCCCGCTCCTTTGAGCCAGTAGCTCAGGGCAAGTGGGAGCTTCAGGTGTCGATGCTTGACCAGACAGGCGCACGGCATTCGCGGACATCGAAAGAGGGCGAGTCCGAGGATTTTTACTCGTCCGAGTCAGAACCCCCGAGTCCTGAGGAACAGGCCATGTTTAACACGGATATTCCGCTTGCACCTTTGATCGTGCCGTCCCGGCCGGCAGCATCTCATGTAGCTGTCAGGGGCGCGCCGAACGCCCCATCGGAGAAGTCTTCGCCCAGCATGATCCACAACCGCACCCCTTCAACGCCGCTCACATCGCCGGATTCTGATACCTCGGGTCTCTGCCGCGCCAATTTCGCTAGTCCCATAAAAGAGAAGAAGCTCGCCGAGGAGCAATTCGCCGCGCGGTCTCCCCCTCCATATCGGCCCGTGTACTCGCCGGGTCCCGTCTCGCCACCCATGCTATCCCAGTCTGCGTCCTTCGCTCCGCACACGTATTCCGCTTCCACGTTCGGTGCGAACCCAATGCAGTCTCCGCAGGGGTTCGTCTCTCCACAGACTGAGGCGGGCTGGACGGTTGCTTCGCCTGGATGGAGGAATAGGGAGACGATGGAGGCGGACTACGGGCGAGATACGATGAAGGAGATGTTCGGGTCGGGGCCTCAGGTGACGGGGTCTGATAATGAGAAGTCAAAGGTCTCATTCCGGCTGTCAGGCCCGCCGGATTTCATGCCTGCGTTCTTTTAAGGCTTTGATCTGCGGGTCTACTTTGCGACGGCTGTCCAATCTATCCCTTCACAACTTTTTTCTTTTGGTGCGAGAATTCCCCGGTATAATGGAGTAATTCCGAGAACGATATTGGGGACGAGGGCACGGGTGAGCTGGGACTTACTGGGACTTATGGCTGGCATTATAGACACGTGGGACTTTCTCTGTTTTTGTATTTTTTCTACTCTCATATACACTCCCTTAGATATGGCAGGTTTTCATGTAGCAAGGCGAACGGCGTTAAGAATATCAATTGGGCCTCATTGGGGCAAGTCGAGCTTTTTATATAGTTTACTCCCACGTTTGTTGTGATGGCATGTAATTCGGATCCCACGATCGACAAAACCCTTATACACTCAACAATCCCGATATCACTAGATGGCGAAGCCTCACTCGAGGCGCGCCCCACTTCCCGGGATGCTCAAGAGCTTCCCAAATCCAACGGTCACTCACGCAGCCTGCACCCCCAGCTCATTCGTGACATCCACAAACTTTACCCATTGCTTCCACGCCTCCCCGCTCTCAACCGCCCATCTCGCCCTCCTGACACCCTCCTTCCACCTTAGCCCGCCCGGCCCCCGTTCCTTGATGACCGCGCCGTCGTCCCCGGCGCCCATGGCGCTCTCATCCGCCTCGCAGATGCCCGAGATGACGAACAGCGCGGCGGTGTTCATGAGGACGAACTCAAGCAGGGGATGGTCCCTCGCGTACCCCCCGTTCAGGATCTGCCTCAGGATCTCGGCGTTCTCCTGTGGTTCCTTTCCGGGTGAGACTTCTGAGAGGGGGTGTGTGGACAGCCCAAAGTCCGACGGCTCAACCGTAAACTCCTTGACGGAGAGCTCGCCGCCGGGGCTGTCCTCGGACACTAACCAGCAGTACGTCGGCCCAGCGCAGGACACCTCATCCAGCTCCTCCGCTCCACAAACAACCAGCGCCTTCCTCGCCCCCGCAATCCTCAGCGCCTCCGCAAACGCAGGCCCCAATTCCCGCCTCGCGACCCCAATCACTCTCGCCTCGAGCACGTCCTCCACGGGGTTCGACAAGGGCCCGATGTTGTTGAAGATGGTCCTCCAGGGCAGCTGGCGGCGCACGGGCGCGACGTAGCGCATGCCGGTGTGGAAGACGGGAGCGAAGAGGAAGGCGTAGTTCGTCGCGGCGTAGACGCGGGGGGCGGTGGTCGGGGTGACGGCAGAGAGAAGGGGTGGGCGGGGGGCCATGTTGTTGACGAGGTCGGCGGAGCCGGACTTGGAGGTACTGGCGCGGTTGCCGTGCTTGGAGACGAGGAGGAGGGCGGAGGCGAGGATGGAGGAAGTTGTGGAGATGTTGAAGGTGTTGTGAGAGTCACCTCCCGTGCCGACGATGTCACACTATGCGGATTCCAAGCGTTAGATAGGTGTCGTGCATGGCCAATTGGGCAGAGAAAATGAGATTCCCTACCAATCCGCCGCGGTAGTCCCCTTCTCCACGGTTCTTCTCTCTAATCACGGCCTCCAGCCCCGCGACGTCGATGGGGGCCGCCGCAAGGCGCATGACGCGCGCGCACTCGGCCAGCACGTCGCCGCGGCGGTCCAGCCCCGTGAAGTGCAGGCATATCAGCAGCGACGCGGCCTGGGCCTCGGACACCTGGTTGGTGAAAAAGTGCGAGATGGCATCGGCGATCTGCGAGGGCGTGAGGGCCGGGGTGCCGGGCCAGAGTTGTTGGAGGAGGGGCTTGATGTCGTGGGGGGGGAGGGGCGCCGCGGAGGGCTCGTGCGATGTCGGCGGGGTCATGGTTGTGGTTTGGCGGCGCGGGGTTGCGACTGCGTGTGGGATTGGCGTCTTGACGGAGGGGGGCGTCTTGAGGCCCCAAAAGGAAGGAGGAAGGCGATGTTGGGAAGGGGCAGTAAGGGTCGGATCTCCGATTTCAATTGGGACGTTGGAGTTGGAGGGTCGCTGGAATGCTGGGCTGGCTTTATGGGGGTGAATTTGCCTGTAAGAGCCCTGCAGATGGGTCACTACAAAATACTTTCCTATGACTCTACCACAACTTTGACGGACCGCTCTAGCCTCCTCCACTTCCAGTTCGCCCGAGGCCAATTGGGAACACTCTGTCGTCGGTCTCCCTTGGAAAGCCGGCTCAACTGGCGTCTTCTTTCAGAAAATGAGTCAGCCTTATGCCAAGGTTGAGAAACTTCTTGAGAAACGAGAACGGTTGGCTCTCATTGTAGATGTGGAGGACCCTGAAATTTGACGTCCCAGATTGAGTCTGATTCATTCTGGTTCGGCACTTCGTCCAGATAATCCGAGCCAAGCTTCCCCTGGAACTCCAATTATTACATGTGTATATACATCCCGCAGCTTCATTCCAAACCCGGAAGACGGAGCCGTCCATCTCGGCGATCGAGTCCTCGGTCTCCGGGACCAATGCCCGGCACGCCGCGCGTCTACTCCCCAACAGGCCGGCTATCCTGTCTATCGTTCCCGGTAACAGTGGGCCCCCATACTATGTAGGGATATAATAAAAGCCGCCGATGGCGACATCGCAACCCCGACGCCACCCCTCTCACCCGAGCTCTACCAACCTATACATACATGCATGTCATCTACAGAGCAAACCCCTGGCACACATGATCCCTTCCCGAGCCCTGAGTGCCCTCTCCCGGTCCCTGCCCAGTATGTCTTCCGCCGTCCACCACAACGCCACCACGGGCTTCCACAACGCAAAGGCCTACGACGCCCACCGCCCCTCCTACCCCTCGCACGTCGTCTCCTCATTCCTAGCCGACCTTGGTGTCGCAGACCGCAAGGGGGCGCGTGTGCTCGAGGTCGCGGCGGGCACGGGCAAGTTCACGGAAGTTCTGGCGGCGCGGGAGGAGGGGTTTAAGGTCGTCTCGACGGAGCCGCTAGAGAGTATGAGGGGCGAGTTGGAGAGGAAGCGGTTGGGGTTGAGGGTGGAGGTGAAGGAGGGGAGTGCGGCTTCTTTGCCTGTAGAGGATGGATGGGCGGATGCGTGTATTGCTGCGCAGGTAGGTGACTTGTATTCCATGATTAGCTTTTGAGGGTGACTGAGTGTGGTCTGTAGGCGTTCCATTGGTAAGACTACCGGCGATGGCCGAGAACGGACAAGTACTTATAGCCGGCAACAGGTTCGCGCACAATGATGCTCTACGTGAAATAAGACGTACCCTGAAGCCAGATGCCTCCTACGGAATGATCTGGAACGTCGAAGACTGTCAGTCCACCCTCCCGGTCTCCATCCACGTCCCTGCTTCCACCTCTATTGACACCACTACAGACAACAAGCCCATATCCTGGCCGGCCTCAACCGCCTGGGAACAAAAGCTCAACGAGCTCATCTGGTCCCTCCCCCAGGACGGCAGCCCGCGCTTCCGCAACGAAGCCTGGAAAGCTGTCTTCCTCGAGCAGGACAGCGAGGGCGCCGAGAGGCTCTTCGCGACCCCGCTCGTCGAGAAGTCATTCCGCTGGACCGTCTGGCTCGACGAGGCGGCACTCCTGCCGAGGGTGAGCACGCTGAGCCAGGTGGCGGTGCTCCAGGGGGAGGGGGAGGAGAGGTTTAAGAGAAGGTTTGAGGAGATTATGGGGTCGCCGGACGTGCAGAGGGATGAGGAGGGGAGGGTGCCGGTTAGCGGGGTGACGTATTACGCTGTTGCTAAGAGGGCATAAGGGTCTGCATATGAGAAGCTGCACATGCTGGATAACTCATTTGGACATAATCATCGCTTCTATATTCGTCACTGCTGCCCCGAGAATGAGTACCGTAACCGTATCACTATTATCTCCTCGCCACGCCTTTCTTTCCAACATTCTAGACATTACGAGTCCGCCGAGATATACATCACTTCAGAAGGTTAGCATATAGCAGCTTCGGACCGGATATCCAACTCACCGTTATTACCCCTCACAAACGCATCGCCGTACGCCCTCCGCTTGACCCCGTTGACATACTCCACGGTCTTTTCGAGCGCGATGTTCATGTAGCCGTCCACAGACTGGAGCTCGCCTAGCCGGATGTTAGTACCGGAATGACCCACGCCTCCGTTACGGCCATATTGAGGCGTCAGCTGGGTCAAAAGCTTCCGCGCTGCTCACCCTTGTACACAACACCAGAGTTCAGCTTCACCGTCACAGGATTCCCGATGATGTCGCCGAGGAAGCTAGAGGGGTCCTTCCCGTCGCCCTGACTTCCGTTCTCCATCTTATGGCTCAGTGAGGGTCAATCGGATAAAGCCGCTCTTGAAAAGTTGTCCGGAGAGCCGAGATTGGTACAGCGTGGTTATGAGGAAGGCGTTGATGAAGTCTTGCCTGAGCTGAGCTGCGGTCGTGCTGGGCGGACAGGAATACTGCCGGCACTGTGCTACTATAAAAGGTGGACAGACACCAGCCACACACTAGCCTGCCCTTTAGCAGCGTGGCTTGCCCACTGTGCGCAAGAATGCCCCGCTGGCGCCCCTCCACGCGGGGTCCCTAAATCCACGCCTGGCAACGCGAGTATCCCACTATCTTTTCCTCACGAAACAAACATGCGCGATTGCGAGGCTTCTGGGGGAGGGCAGAAAGGCAACAAAGTCGGATGGATTTTTTTTCCGCATCCCACCATGGGCATAGCTCCTCCCACAACAATCCCTTTATTCCGTACTGGAGGAAATCTCGCGCTTAGCGTCCGTAATGAATTGATGCGATAGCGTTTTCCTTTTTTCAACTCTCTGGCTTTCGGCTCGGCTCCGTGATACCTTCAAAATCGTCCCACACTGTCCGTCCGCCCCGAACGGCGCAATTTGCCTACGCAGGCACCCTCTCACCTCAACCTCTTCACAACCGATTTAAGTCAACCTTCTCTCGACAATGAGCGACCCCCAGCCGAAACGGCGCTTACCGTTTAAGCCCACCGCGCTACGCAAGTCGAAGAGCGATGCTGCGCAAGCTACCAATGCGAGCGGCGAGGGGGAGGAGGACGACCTTGCGCTATTCAGGCGCTCGCGGCACATGATGCCTTTGATGACTGCGGATGCGGAGCGGCGCGTGAAGCGCGAGAAGGAGAAGGAGGAGGCACGCAAGCGGAGGAGCGAAACGGCAGAGCAACGAGACGCGAGTGAGCCCGGTCGGGCGCAGAAGAGGCGCGCGTCGGAATGCGACGGGGACGAGGACGACGGGGGGTACTCTAGTCCGTCAAGGTAAGACGTGCCATCCAAGCTGTGGGATGGTAGGCTTTTAACACTTGACCACCAGACAGTTCAGCAGCCCTGGCTCGTCCTCGAAGAGGCATCACGCAGACTCGGCATCGCCTACGATTCTCACCACGCCGGCGCGAGCAAAGGAATCTGGATCACCAATGCCCGCTCTTTCTCGAGACAACACTATAGCCATCGTCGACGACGATGACGGCGACGATGACGACATCCCCACCAAAATTCCCCAAACAGTGCCCCTTGTCAAGAGCGGCGTAGCGCGCTGGGATGCGGACTCTATACGAACCGATGCATCTGGTTTTGCCCCGACGCTCGGCGACAATTCTGTTGAAATAGTAGACGACGAGAAGGAAGACGAAATAGAAGAGGTGCCCGCGCCGGCCGAGGAGGAAACCGACCCGGAACTGCAGGTCTTCATCAACGCTGCGCGCGAGCGCCAGCGCCTCGCAGAGTCTCAGAAATCCGAACCCTCCACCGAAACCTTCAAAGTGCAGGTGGAGTCCACGATACCACGCACCCTCATCGGCGGCAAGCCCGTCAGCTTCAAGCTCACCTCCACGGACCAGCTGAAGAACCTCAAGACGACGTGGTGCTCCGTTATGCAGATGAACCACGTTGACGTCACAACGGAGGACATTTTCTTCACATGGCGCAGCCGGCGGCTATACAACACCACCACGCTCCGCGGTCTCGGGATAGCGACTATGGGTAATGACTTGCTATACGCGGGAGACGTGGGCGACCGGCGGGGGTTTAGCGCCGATCGTAGGAGGGTAGTGCTGCAAGCCTGGACGGAGGAGCTGTTCGAGGCGCATCTTGCGGAGGAGGAGAAGGAGGAAAAGAGGAGGAGGGGGGAGTGGGATGAGGAGGAAGCTGAGCCTAGTGCGCCGGCAGAGGAGAAGATCAAGGTTACGATGCGGTCTAAGCAAGGGGAGCCCGTAAAGGTGACGGCTGCCGCCTCGTTGACGGTCAGCGACTTGGTGCAGAAGTTCTGTGAGAAGAGGCACTTACCGGCAGAAGTCAAGGTGTCGATATACTTTGATGGGGAAAAGCTTGAGGAGGATATCACGCTGCAGGACGCTGATATCGGGGATGACGACCAGGTTGAGGTCCACTTGAACTAAGGAGAATCTGCTCCCGTCTCATATCTTTTTTCGATATCTCTCGTCTTGCTTGTTTTGTTGTTGTTCCTGGCTTTGTTTCGGTATACCCCAGCCTGAATTTGGGAATGTCTTTGATAGGTGTTTGGGGGTGTGTATGGTCTAGCTATATACGCATGCGAGGCGCTTGCTCTGGTTGTACGTAGGGAGGTCAATGCAGAGATGAAGCATCTTATTGGAGGCTCTGGCTCACATAAGGATGGTGGCTACTTCTGGAACTCCCTAGAGCGCCTGGTACTACAGTACACCTACAGTCTTGTAGCTTAAAGAGAAGTCAGCATCTTAATGACCATCAGCCCGTGCCATCCTCGCACTCCTGGAGGATTCTCCATCGGTTGCCATATCAAGTAGGATACTCCAGTGGCGTCAGAGTCCTTGTCGATCTTGCTCGCGGCCATAATCGCCGCTACGGCCACCCATGTGTGGATCTTGGGATACGAAATACAAATGTCTGCCTTGGGTTTACCGAGTAATACGAGGTGGTTATTCTTAGAACGGAGAGAAGGACACTCATGGCATTAGTCCGAGTGGGGGGCAGCATGCTTCTAAAGAGAGGCATGATGTCGGACCATTCTGATTCTATTCTGGGTAGTGAAGGCTCGCTCTGCCATCGTTCGTTGTCTTAAAACGCATTTGCGTGGGGAAATGGGCCACTACCATCTCGACGGCGCCCCTGGCACAGTTGCTCCTCACAGTGGAGGATGCGAGACCACGCTTGTCCAGCTGCAAGTCGTCCAGCGTCCCATTAATGACGACAATCAAGGTTCGGATAGCTCGTGCAGTAGGGCCGTCGATCGCATTTGGCTATAACTTTTCCTTTGGGATGCCTCTTGGAATGCGGAGGGGGGTCCACATTCCCGGTTCGGCAGGACTAGGACCCAAAGCGGTGCATCAATAAAGACCGCAACCCGCCAAGTTCAAGGCATAATTAGCTTGTACATGGAATTATGCACACCGTCGAATTCCCGGGTCCATTTCCCTCTCCTGATGCGAGCGGCAGGCGGATCGTCGCGGGAGGGAAGGAGGTGCCGGACACATCTCAAACTGGTGTGTTTCCCTTCTCTCGGCGACGTTTCGAACGGGCGGGTGAAGGTGCATTCTGGGTTTTGAGTTCTCTCGCCTCTTGGGACCGCTTTGTCCCGTGTGTATTGAAACAAAACGGCGAGGCGTGGGGCCACTCCGTCTGGTCAATGCAGTGTCTCCAGCGGAAGTGGCGGTGGGGGGTGAAATGAGTGGCGGCAAGGCGATCTAGCAGCGCCTTTGTAACCGCTGCACGGTCCAACGGTCCGCCAGGATGGGGCACATGAACTGCCGGCGTCCTGAGACCTATCCCGAGACCCCAGATAATCCCATGCCCTCCAGCAGGTCTGGACAATAGCAATCATCTTTTACGGAGTGCGCTGGCCTAAAGCGTTATATTTGAAATGATCATTTCCTCAGTCTGACCATTTTGTTCGTATGGAGAATCACGAAGCTGGCGGCTTCGGCGCACTACCCGTACTCGGTACCGAGTCTTGAGAGGGATATTTACGAATTGCGGATAACGAAGTCGGAATGGCGTCCACCGTCAGGTGTGCCTTGACCACCATCAAGGGCAGACCCCTGCTCCAGCCCGCCTATCAGAACCCACCATCCGAAGTGCGCCAGACACGCTAACGCAAGGGACGAGGCCATCGCGCGGACGGAGCTCCTGACTGGTCACATCTCTCCAGGGCGCGAGCTTTTCCCAAATTGACATTGCAACGGTGGGTTCCCCTTTCCCTCCACTCACCGTCTTAGCGCGAACCTGGGGGTGGCCATTCCCCAATCTATCCTTTTTTCTTGCCGGTCCTTTCTTCCAACTTGTCCCTCGGCGCACAGCACGAGTCGGGAAGGACGCCTTCTGATCTTAATGAACTCGGGCATGATAAGCGCGGTTCCTCCCACACCTCCACCAATATGCACTCCGATGACTTCGACTACGAGTCGATCCTCGAGTCGGCCGAACCCGCCCCCCTCGGCCGTGCCCCTGAGACGAGCAACGCTTCATCCGATGTGCCCCGGGCCCGACCACCATCCCTCTCGTCCACCGACTCATGCTACTCCCCGAGACAGAGCAAGGTAGCACTTCCTCCTCGCGCCGGCGGTACCTTCAGCCCTCCCGCTCCACCACCGTCCTTTGCGCCCCCGCCCCCAAACGTCAGCGCGGGTTTCGCGACTCAGAGATCGACGAGGTCGAACACTCTGTCCTCCGTCGACCATAATCCTAATCCTAATCACCTTGTCAAGCGGAAGCCACTGTCCTCGACTGCCTCCGCCCTGGCTGCTCGGTTTTCCGGCCCGAGTCCTAATAACCATAATCCGGATTCTACGCCGCAGTCCACGTCGGCTCGCCCCGACTCAAACGTGTCTGGATCGTCGCTGTATTCAGATTTCTCTATCCTCGATAACAGGTATGGTTTGTTTCCCAGCGAATGAGACACAAGTGACGTGTTTGGGAGGCCTGTTGCCTGGCTCCGGTAAGTCGGATCTGTTGGAGATCAAACATACTAATGGAATCCATCGGTAGATCCTCAGCCCAGAACCCGGCTTCCTCTTCGGCTCGCCCGCCGCACCTCTTTCGGGGCCCTGCGACAACACCCCCGACGGGAACACCGGGCGTTCTGGAACCTGAGCATGAAACCCTGACCGAGCTTCCCCGACATACATCTTCGAGGCGCTTCTCACAGCAGATCATCTCCGAGACACCCTACGACGACGACGACGACGACAACGACTCATTATACGACTCGATATACAATAATCTTAATACAACTAATACGTCACTATACCCCGCCGTTGTTGAACAACAGCCATCGTCCCCGGAACAACAGGACCAAGACATTCCGACGAGCGCCACGCCGAAGGCAATCACAGTCACTCAAGCAACGGAAGAAGCACACGAGCCTCTGCCAGTTGACGCATTACAAGCCAAATCTCCCAAGTCTCCCGCATTCTCTAGACTCGGGAGCTTCATTTTTGGAGCGACTTCGCCTTCAAATAGCGAATTCTCGTCTCTCGCAACCCCAGCTTCGCCTCTCACGACGGTAGCCACCGATGATACGTCTCTCGCATCATCGCAGACTATTACTACCACGTCCGCGAAGCCCGGAGCCAATGATAGCCACGCAACCAGAAGCACCACCACACACAGTGAACCGACCTTACCGAAATCGCCGTCCGACCCTACCTCGACCTCGGAGACTGAGATCGACGAGATGGAGGACGAGTTGAAGGCCATCAGCGCCGAATTGGCATCGTCCATTCGGCGCGAGATGGATCTAGAAGACCTAGTTGAGCGTCTACAAGCAGAGGTCAATAACCCACAAGCCCCGGGGAAACGGACTAGTGACTACTACTCCGACTCGGGCATAAGTTCGGCCAAGTTTGGCGAATACGACCAGACTAGGGAGGAGATAGAAAAGGTGCAACGGAAAGCCGAGCAGGACAAGGCGCAGCTCCGCTTAGATCTGACAACGAAGCTCCAAGACGAGCGCGAGAAGCGACGGATGCTTGATGTGCAAATCAAGGAGCTCTCGGACAAGGCCGCCCAGATCGATGCCGACCGGTCGACCGTTCATGACGCCTCCGGCCGCTTGAAGAGCCTCGAAGATACGTGTGGAGATCTGCGGCGAAAACTTGCGGAGGAGCGCGACGCGAAGAACAACTTTGAGGATCTACTTTCGGTGCTCAAGACTGACCTTCAGACGGCTACCAATGAGCGCGACAACCTTCGCGATGAGGTTGTGCCGCAGTTGCGGGCCCGTGTGGAGGGACTTGAGAACCAGGCTGCTGACGACACGAACCTCGCCTACGAGACCACGAAGATGCAACAAGATCTAGAGATGTTGCGGAAGGAGAACGAGTCTCTGAAGCGAATCAAGGAGGAGGCGGAATCGCGAGCGATCCGCGCATCCATAACCATGTCGCGCTCCAACTCCGTGACGGGCAAACCCTTCAAACTCCAGCAGCCTCCGGCCACGCTCGCGCGGTCGAACACGACGAAGAAGCTCGAGTCGAAGGAGGCCCTCTCGGAGAGGCTTAAGGACGTCGAAGCGCAGAGGGATGCACTGCACAGCGCGCTGAAGAACCTCCTGGACCGCCAGGAATACCAGAACCGCGAGTACACAAAGAGAATCAGGTTCCTCGAGGTCGAGCGGGAACGCCTGCTCCAGGACTCCCCCCAGAAGGCCGGTTACGAGAAAGACATTTCGAACCTCCGTAGCGAGGTCTCTGTACTGCGACGCAGAGCCGAAGACGCGATGGAGCAGAAGTGGCGGGTTGAGAAGGGGCTGATTGGCCTGAAGATGGATCTCGACAGGGCGGAAGAGGAGATTGCCATGCTCCGGTCACTGCTCCGAGAGAAGGACATACTTATTCCGCCCATGAATTTTGATCGTTTAGACGACACAAGTGGGCGTGACGCGCGAAGCCTCATCACATCGGAGTCCGTCGAGAAGGCCTACAGGGAGCTCCAGACGACCTATAAGGAGGCCCTCGAGCGCGTCAGGCAGCTCGAGTCGAATAAGACCTCCGATGAGATGACTCAGCTCGCCATGAAGCGGCTGGATCTAACCCTCTCCTCTGCCTTCTCCGACAAGGACTCCCTGCGCGAGGAAGCCCTAGCTTGCAAGTCGCAGCTCGAGTCTGTCTTGGCCGGCGAGAGCCCCGTGAATGCGGGCGCCCTCGTAAGTCAGCTCAGTGAGTCGGCCGAACGCGTTGAGGAGCTCGCGGGCCAGGTCAAATCGCAGCTAGAGGCCAACTCCAACCTCCGGCAGCGCCTCGCCGCCGCGGTAACCCGCGGCGAGTCGGACCGCAAGTCCAACGTCGAGCAGGTCACCCGGCTGCAGAACCGCCTTAAGTCGTTGGAGGACCAGCTCGTTGCGGCGCAGAACGCGTCAGAAGAGCGCATCGCACGGCACGAAGCCGAAGTCGCTGCTCTGCGCGAGGCGAACAACGGGCGTCTCGGCCGCCGGAGCGACTCGCCGCTCCGCTCCCCCGCGCCCAAGAGCCCTCTGCCCTCGCCGATGTTCCCACGGTCGCCCCGCGCGGTGCCGCAGAAGTCGATAGGGGACGACGCGGAAGTGGACCGCTTGCGTGACAGGGTGGCGGAACTGGAGAGGGCGGTCGCGGAGAGCGACAAGGAGATGCAAGAGGTCGTAGCTCGGATGAGCGAGGCGCAGATCGAGGTCATGGGCCTGCAGGAGGAGAGGGACGTGGCTATTAGAGCGACGAAGAAGGTACAGGCTGAGCTGGAGGCGGAGAGGATGAAGGGGTTTGCGGAGAGATTTATGACGCTGAGTACGGAAGTGAAATAAAGGGTGGATGAGCGGTGATGGGTGATGGATTTTACTGCATGGCGGGCGTCGGTCAGCATTTGGATTTGATTCCTTTTTTTTTTTGGGCTTGTATATAATTACGGGTTAAAAAGTTGACGGGTTGGATACAGCCGTCTGCGGCGGTGGACGTGCGGACATACGTACATACAGGTAGAGGGACGAATGAGGAGGTCACCAGTTAGACGATGAAGAACAAGGAATGCATCAGTACTGGACTTGGTATTATCAAAAGGGTCTTGTATGATCGTGGGAAGGACCTCTTCCTCTTTGGAAAGTGAGTCCTGCTAGTGGCTCAGACTATTAATGAGCATTGAGTCTACGTACCAGTGGCACTTGCCAGCTTTCTTCGGTCACGTCCTGCCTCCTTTGGCCACTGCAGCTCCCGACTTGGAAGAGAAGTGAATCATCGCGAAGCCCATACGTCCCTTCTAACACCGGGACAGGAAGCGGTGTCAGGGCCCGTTCCAACCCTGACTTTCTCCGATTCAGAAGCCATGCATAGAGGAATTTAATGGTGGAGAGACTGCGACGTTGGGTCGTCGAGGAGGCCCCCACGCCGCGAGAGCAGGGGTGCGGGCGTGGGGTTGTGGCAGGGGTACTTATCTTCGGGGCCTGAGGAGGGGCGGTGGTGAAGTAATAGGTCGGCTGCCGCCCATTATCTGCGCGACTCATAAATACTGTCTCCCCGCCCGCCTGCGTAGATAAATGGTATGGTCTGACTATTGTTCTAGAATGTGATATGTGACTTATTGGGCCCCGTGTTGGCGTCCGAATGACCCCTTGGAGGGCGTACTTACCTCCTCGCGGGGCACAAGCTTTGCCTCCCAGCCGCACCTTCCCAGCTATTCAGGCCTCCAATGCCCTCCAGTGCGGGCTCCAAGTGCTCGACCATAAAACGAGACTCCGAGGCGGGTGAGAGAGCGGGAGAAGCGCTGGAACAATGCTTATCTCTGCGGGGCATGCAAGCTTGAGATAAATGAGCCAATGAGCGGGAGAGAGGAGATGCAACCGCGGGCTACCAGAACCTTGGGTCCGCGGAACAAAGCCATTGTCTCCCTTCTGCGCGTACCGAAGCCATGCCCTTCAACATCCTCCGGGAATCTGAGAGATTGGCGATCCCGATATATCACCCAGGTAATCTTGTCGAAAATCATTCATGGAGGGAGTAGGGGGAAGGTCGATGATATCACAGCGCCGGATTTCCGCGGAGGACGGAGCTCGCCGCCGCCGTATCTCTCCTCGCCATCTCTGCTGATAAGGACCCCCGGTCACACCCCTGATTGGCCCCTTCCCACTAACACTTGCTTTCTTTTTCGCGGCCACAGTCGGCGAGTGAGCTTTGCTCCTTGGCTTCGTTGCGCCCGCTTATCTGTGCCAAGACCTCCGCCCCAGAGGGAGGACCTCCCGCGTCCCCCTCTGTTGCTTTCTGTGGTTGATGAGACCGTGGCCGGGATGGCCATCCCACTTTGAGGAGATCTCAGGAGACTAGACCCTGGCTCGGGATGTGAGCGGGATATCGAGCATGGTTCCATCCACCTGTGTTTATCGATTTCTCAAACAACACCCGTAAGTGTTACTGGACTGGGACTTGTGCGCAACAGGACTGAGCTCTAATACCTGCCTCACCTGTATGTTCCGTGCGTGGGACAACCCTGTTCAACGCTTGGTGTTAATCCGTCTTATATGGCTCGAGCTGCAACGGATCCTCCAGCCAGCCACTTGACTCTCTGCGCCCTTCCATTCCACTCTTTTGTTTGACCTGCGTCAGCTGCTCCCATTGTTTTCGTGAAGAGCGAAGCGGAGGACAGGCGCCAATTTCATTCAATCTGTTATTGAAGACGCTGGCTGCGATGGCGAGTCGAGAGAATGTTGACACTGCGGGGCTGGACTACATCGTCAAGGTGCCGTATAACGGCACAGGGATGACGGGGGGGGATCCCCTCACAGAGAATCTGAATATTTGGTATGAGGCATGTGCTGCTCTCTCATCGTCGAGTCCCGGATGCGGAAACTAGAGTCCAGAGGCGTGCTTCACTTACAAGGCCTTTCACTGACAGCCACAGACCGGCGACATTGCGTGGACGGTAATGGCAACGGGCCTCGTCCTTCTCATGGTCCCAGGAGTAGGGTACGATACTCCCCTCTCCCAGCACCCTTTCCCAACGCAGACCCCTAACGAGCCCTAGCTTCTTCTACTCGGGCCTCGCCCGCCGCAAGTCCGCCCTCTCCCTCATTTGGCTCGCCGTCATGTCGGTCGCCGTGACATCTTTCCAGTGGTTTATCTGGGGTTACTCCCTCACCTTCTCCCACACTGCGGGGCCCTTTATCGGCAACCTCGACAATGCCGCCCTCCACGGCGTGCTCGCCCGCCCCTCCGTCGCCTCCGACCGCATCCCGGACCTGCTCTTCGCCGTCTACCAGGGCATGTTCTCCGCGCTGACAGTCGCGCTCGCGACGGGCGCCGCGGCGGAGAGAGGCCGCATACTGCCGTGCGTGGTCTTTATGTTCGTGTGGGCGACGATCATTTATGATCCTATCGCATGCTGGACGTGGAACCCGAATGGGTGGTCGCATAAGATGGGCGGGCTGGACTTTGCGGGTGGGACACCGGTGCATATTTCCTCTGGGTGCGCGGCTCTGGCGTACTCGATGGCACTGGGGAAGAGGCGCGGGCATGGGACGCACGAGCTAAACTACAGGCCGCACAACGTTACGCACATCGTCATCGGGACCGTGTTCATGTGGGTGGGGTGGTTCGGGTTCAACGCCGGGTCGGCGCTGGGGGCCAACATGAGGGCCGTGGTGGCGGCGGCCGTGACGAACCTCGCTGCTTGCACGGGCGGGATCACCTGGTGTGTTCTCGACTACCGGCTTGAGCGGAGGTGGTCTACCGTGGGCTTCTGCTCCGGCGTCATCGCCGGCTTGGTGTCCATCACCCCCGGCTCCGGTAAGCTTTCTTCACCCTCTACACACCCGCAAGCGCAAACCCCGCTAACAACCTTAGGCTACGTCCCCGTCTGGGCAGCCGTCATCTTCGGCGTCCTCGGCGCCGCCTGCGCCAACTACGCCACCAAGCTCAAGTTCCTCCTCCGTGTCGACGACGCCCTCGACATCTTCGCCGTGCACGCCGTCGGCGGCCTCGTCGGCAACATCTGCACCGGCCTCTTCGCCTCCCGCTCCATCGCCCGCCTTGACGGCTCCTCGGCCGTCATCGACGGCGGCTGGCTCGACCGCCACTGGGTGCAGTTGGCATACCAGCTTGCCGACTCGTGCGCGGGGGGTGCATACTCTTTCGTGGGGACGTGTGCCATACTGTACCTGATGAACCTGGTGCCGGGTTTGAGGCTGCGGGCGTCGGAGGAGGCGGAGATTTTGGGGATTGACGATGCGGAGGTTGGGGAGTTTGCGTATGATTATGTGGAGCTTACGAGGGAGGTGCTGGTGGATGTGGAGAATGAGGGCGCGAGCCGGTTTTCAGGGGACGAGGGGACTTTCCACTCTGTTGAGAAGCAGAATGCGCCGCTTGTGGACCCGAGGGTGTACGGGTATGGTGCGTCGCCCCTGGGGTCCCGGTAGGTTAGCCCTTTGGGTAATGTGAGAACCGAGGGTGCCAGAAGCCGTGCAACGAAGGCACCAGGCTCAGGGCCTGAACAGAGGACTGTGGAAATAATAATATGTCGGATAGTCTTTTGTATATTATTCGAAGAATATGGCTTATTTGTTTCAAGGATATGAATAGGAATTTTATACCCGTGGGATTATAGTATCTAGAACACAAGGATGAATGATGTGGGTGTGGATGCAAAGGTGAAGGAGTCCAGTTGCAGGTGCGGAGAAGATTTTGGGACTAGGTACATAGCTTAGCTTAGCTTGCCTACTAAACAACAACCCCCACGGGCGGAGTGCCAGAGTGGTTAATGGGTATGACTAGAAATCATATGGCTTCGGCCTCGCAAGTTCGAATCTTGTCTCCGTCGAGGTTGATTATATTTTTGCCGTCTCCGTCGACCATCAAATTTTTTCTTCTCACTATTTTAGACCAAAAAGACCCCCGTTTTATATGTACATTTTCCATATTTGGTTGCAATCAAAGTTCATGAAACCCAATCCAACTGGCCGGAGGGATGCAATAGAATGAGGCCTTCGTTTCGTTGGAGCTGTTTGCAGTGGTGTGTCCCACCCACTTGCCGCGTTCCACAGTTTAGAGTCGAGCCGTGTCCAGGCAACGACGCGCTAAAGTCGAGACAATGGCGCTGTAGAGGAAGCCATCTCCACAACTGAAGCCTCCAGCTGAATAGTGCAGCCTGAGGTGGTGCACTCTCACGTTATGGATTTAAAGTCATGAAGTTCGCCAGCCCTTTCAACTCTTGCACTTTCGCTCCCATTCGACAAACTCTCTATCCTTTGTTTGTTCTGCAGGCAGATGAATACGCATTTGCGCTAATTTGCGACTGTGCATCATGATGTGGATGGGGTGCTTTCTCGGCAGCAACTAGATATTTATCATGGCAGCTCTCCAGGACCCCGACCTCGACGACAAGATCGAATACTTTCAGAAGCTGGATCGAGCGCGGGGAATCAAGGCAACCAATGACACGGAAGGGGCCGATCCCGAAGACTCCCTCGACGAGGAGGAAATCGCCTTCCGGAAGGAGTGCCGACGCTTTCACCCCAAGTCGACTCCTACTGTGGCTACGCCCGTCCACGCCTCATCATCACAGGAGCACCCCGTCCCCTCTCAGACTAACCCCGACTCGTCTGCGCGGAGCAGCCTCGGAGGACCGCCTAAGAGGGTCGTCTCGGCGCCGCTGCCCGCCACCATCAAGGCAACCCCAGCAAGCGAGTATCGCCGCCGCGAAAATGCTCGGAACCAGAACCCTAGCACGTCCTTCGTCGCCGAGACGCCGGTTTCTGTTCCGGACTCTGTGGCCCCCGCCAAGCGCAACCTTCGCAAGAGGAGTGAGACCACGCCCCTACCTCTGAAGCGCAGCCGTGTGGCCGCCTCCGCGCAGGAAGACTCGCCCTCAACCAGCATAGCAACGAAGAGGCGCAAGAGGGAGGTGCAACAGTTAAAGTTGGCCCCGGAGAAGGACAGGGTGCTCGCTGGGCTGAGGTTCTTTTATATCCCCAATGACGACGTGGCGCCAGCGAGACGGGCGAGGATCAACAAGGCCAGGGAGTATGGTGTGTGTTGGACGAGGGAGATCAAAGATGCGACGCACGTAGTTGTGGACAAGCCGTTGGTGTACGCGGATATCCGTGGGGTGCTGAGCGAGCTACCGGATGGGAGCGAGGCTGCAATCGTCAATGAGGACTTTCCGCTCGACTGTATTAAGTATCGTCGTGTGTTGAATCCGCAGCAGGTCAAGTACGGAGTGTTCGGCTACCCTTCAAAGAGTCAGGATGTCTCGAAACCTGCCCCCGAAAAGAAGGAGAAGGAAGCTTTGCCCCTGAAGCCGCCGCCGGCCAACGCGAAACGTTGGGATTACCTTCCCAACCTGGGGACTCCGTCTCAGAACTCGGAGGCCCCGCAACAAGAAAACGACACTCGACACACGCTTGCGAAGCTTTCGCAAGAAGTCATTGTCATCTCAGACTCCCCATCGTCGCAAGTGAGCCATAGCGAGCCTAGCCAAGGGAAGCCAGGGATACAGGACGGCAAACCCGAGCCGGCACCCGACGTCTTTCGAGACGAGTTGTCCAGCTACATCAATATGATGCAGAAGTATAAGGCACTACCCCTGGACGACGAGCACGACGACGACCTCCCCTCCCTCCCCGGCACCACAACCGCCACCACCTCCGATGAGAACGACGGCTCCTCCTCCGAAGACGAGCGCCCCCATCCCGAGACCCCCAAGGCGCCCAAGAAGAAGATCGCTTTCGAGGAGCGCTTCGCCTGCCACCAGGGCGGCACGCGCGACGGCCCCTCCACCTCGCCCAACGCCCGCACCATCGAGGTCTTGCAAGAGATGTGCGACTACTACACCCGCATGAACGACCACTGGCGCACCACGGGGTACCGCAAGGCCATTAAGACGCTGCAGCGCCAGACGCGCCAGATCCGCACCGCCGACGAGGCGAGGACGCTCCCCAACATCGGGGAGCGCCTCGCGCAGAAGATCGAGGAGATTGTCAGCACAGATAGGTTGAGGAGGCTGGAGCACGCGAACGCGGAGCCGCTGGACAGTGTGCTGCAGCTGTTTCTAGGCGTCTATGACGTCGGGCTCGCGCAGGCGAATAAGTGGATCGCGAAGGGGTTCCGCACGCTGGAGGACCTGAAGGAGCGCGCTAAGCTGACGCGGAATCAGAGGATCGGCGTGGAGCGGTACGAGGACCTTAACACGGATATTCCACGCGCGGAGGTCGAGGAGCTGGGGAGGATCGTGAGGGCCGCTGCTGCGAAGATTGATGGTAAGATCGAGATGATCATAGGCGGCAGTTACCGCCGGGGCGCAGAGTCCTCCGGAGATATCGACTTCGTCGTTACGAAAAAGGGGACCTCTTCGACGGAAGAACTAACGCCCTTCCTCGCGCGGCTCTCTCACGACCTTGAGGACGCAGGCATACTCGTCGCCACCCTCGCAGCCTCGCGCACCCGCTCCGACGGGCGCAAGCTCCATGGCTGCTGCGTCCTCCCGCCGCCCGCCCCTCCAACTTGGCGGCGCGTCGACTTTCTTCTCGTTCCGGAGAGCGAGATCGGCGCTGCGCTCCTGTACTTTACGGGAAATGACATCTTCAATAGGAGTATGAGACTGTTGGCGAGCAAGAAGGGGATGAGGCTTAATCAGAGGGGGCTGTATGAGGGGGTTGTGATGGGGCCGGTGAGGGAGAAGGTTAATGAGGGGAGGTTGGTGGAGGGGAGGGATGAGAGGAGGATTTTTGATATTTTGGGGGTTCAGTGGAGAGAGCCCTGGGAGAGGTGGTGCTAGGCAGATTAGGGGTTATGAGTTATGATTCCTTTACCAGTGCGGATTGGGATTCAGGATATTGGAGGCGGTTTGGCTTACTGTTGTTGGTTTGCTGTTTGTTGGTATACCCTGGGGAATTCACAACTTTTCACATCCGTCATGGTATCTCTTGCATATAAATGATCCTATCGTCCATACTACATATATCTCCCGTTCATATACCCTCAGCACACACCCTAAAGACTAGCCAACAAGCTCTGGATCCCCACCGAAGAAAGGTCGTCCCTCCTCTGCACAAACGCCCTAAAGTCCGCCCTCGACAGTCTCCCACCCATCCCGCTCGGCCCCGTCGTCAGCATCCTTGACTTCTCCCTTAGCGCCTCAGGCCCCACAATGAACAGCGACCCGATCTCCGTCAACAGCTCCACCGTCCCCCCGACCTGCCGGCTGAGGCTCCACTCCTTCAGCGTGGCCACATACTTGGCGATGTCCTGGGTGACCATCAGCCCACCCGTAGCGTTCACCTGGAATTTCTTGAAGTGGTCGAAAAGTAGCTGCAGGACCGCCAGCGCAAGCTCGCCTGAGAGCATTTCGAGGTTGTGCCCGTCCACCGCGGCGCTCGCGTGCATGTTCGCCCGGGAGAGGAAGGTGCAGATGGCAAGGCAGGTCGGAGTCTGGAGTGAGTCGAGCTCGCCGTCTCGGGGGCGGAAGTCGGTCTTGCGCTGCGTGTTGAGCGATTTGGAGACCCAGTTGGAGACCACTGCGACTGTGCTCTTGATCACGCTGTTGGTCTTCTGCTCGATCGAGCCCATGCCCATGCGCTTCTGCGCCTCCATGTTGCGGCGGACCGTGGCGTTAGACTCGGCGAGGCGGATGAGCACAGTCGCGATGAAGCGGTCCATCAAGTTAGCGATGGTGACAGCGGGGCGAATAGACGGCAGGTAGCTGAGGTCTGGCTCGGTCTTGGCGTTCTCCTGCGAGGACGCCTGGTCGAGCGCCGCCTCCAGGCCCGTCTCAACGTAGACGCGGCCCATGCTGTTGAGCATGAGGCCGAGGAGGATGCCGACATCCTTGGGTGTCTCTGCGGCGGAGCCCAGCTCGAGAGCACGCCTCACGCTCTCGGCCAGCCACATGATCATCCTCTTGGCGTTGGCGACGCTGAGGACGCCATCCTCGTCTGAAACTTCGATCTCGTTCTTGCTGTTATCGTCCTTGAGGCCAGCGATTCGCAGCATCATCGCTTTCTGGGTGGGCGTGAGATCAGAGGAATCGAGCCGCTCCATGTAGGCGTCCTTGGCGGATGCCAGGAGCTGAGTCCCCTGTTGAGCCAGAGACGCCATGAAGCCGGTCGGTGCCTTCTTCCGCCTCGAGTGGTAGAGGGTGAACTTGAATAGCAGAGAGTTAAAAAGCTCGTCGAGGCTTTTCTTCTCGCGATCGATGTACGAGTTGCCGACGAGATAGGGTACGAAAAGTTCCTCCATCTGCTGGTCGAGCGTCTGAGATATCTGGGCAGAGCAAGGCTCAGGATGTTCCGTGAGGCCGTGTGATTTAAGGTCTTCCACCAGAGAATTAATGTAGCTCCTGGAGGCGTGAAGCGTACGGAGGAAGGCAAGGGATGAGATGGAGTTCGCCTTGTCGAGGACTGCCTCCAGGCGTTGTTGAATAGACTGTTGGAAGATCCGTTGTATGAACTTTATCAGCACAGTCTCATAGTAAGGGAAGGCCCGCTTGATGATGAACGACTCTTCCTGCATCGTGAGCTTGACTTCATCAACAAGTGCTTGCAGGCTTGGCTCCACACCAGGCGACTCAGAATCGGGATCGGCTATTGCCTCCCAAGTCTCGCCGTCGTTCGTCACCTCATCGCTGACGAGCTGATCACGATCGATAAAGAACTGGTGCTGGTTGACAAAGGTGGCAATCACGCTCGCGCCGCCGTTGAAGCCGTGTAGCACCTCGGCGCATTCCTTCATGTCGTCGAAGTTCTGCCGACGGTAGCTGTCGTTGAATTGCTTCAGGAGGTCCTGCTCCAACGTCTCGCTGAACTTCTCAATGATCTCTTTCGTATTATGGGTCTTGCCGGCTCCGTTGACGCCGTTGGTGATGCTCACGCTGCTGCCCCGGTGGCCGTTCGCCTGGGTCCAAGACGCGGGGTCCAGCCGCTGGCTGATGCGCATGAGCTGGTTGGTGATGGCCGCGCAGCGAACCTTGTTCTCCGAGCTCTGCTGCCTCTGTATCTCCTCCAACGACGTTAACTGGCCGGTCTCGCTGACTTCTGTCCAGCACCGGATGAGGAAGGCCGCATCCAGCGCGCGTCTCCGCTTTCGGTCCAACTCCTCAAGCCTCTCGCCGATCTGCACCGCGGCATTGCCGCCGCCAGCGCCCCTATTCGCATCTCCCTTGCCATCGCTGCTGCCGCCGCCGCTGTTTAGAGAGATGTTGAGGGTTTCGAACTGTTCAATGGACTGGTCCAGTTTTCGGCCTAATGTGTCGAGGGTCTGGTTGTGTGTAATGTCGGCGCGGCGAGACTGGGAGAGGAGGTCGGACTCCCTTTCCTGGAGCTCACCAGAGAGTTCGGCAAGCTGGGATAGAGCATCTAAGCCCGGGTTAGCGTACTATGCGTCGGCCTAGTCTCCTTCGATATTTCGTACTTTCAAAGGTCCGGATCAGGGGTTTCGGGTCAAACTGGTTCTGGGAAGGCCCCGACCTCCGGTTGACGGGCACGGCGGTCTCGGCAAGGTTATCTATAAACTCCCGGACGGTAAAGTCCTTGCTGGAGAAGTCCTCGAGGGTGAAGCTTGGCCCCCTTGGGAAGAGGGTCCTGGTGCCGGACCCTCGATCCATTGGGTCTGTCGGTGGTCAGGTCGGCGGGCGTAACATCACGGTCCAGATCAGGACGGTTCCTTCGAAGCGTGAAACTAAGAGGCTCGGGTCGTTGGGGCGTGAAAGAGGTCGTTGGTATGGTATCGCGAAGTGCGTAGCGAAGAACGATACAAAGATGCAACAGACATGGTGGGGGATCTCATGTGTCGGCAGCCTTCGCCCGTCATTGAGGTCTGAGTATATAATACATGAATATTATGTATTTTAATACTGTAATTTGAGTACCTAGTACTTAGCGCTTCCTGAACAGGTGGCGGGCCAGCAGCCCAGCTCAGGGAGAGGCCAGTCAGGAACCCCAAAGCTCCGCCACGCTGCGGCAGACCAGCGGTCCTGCCTCCCCGTGACGTTTACCCGTTCGAGACAATGGCCAAATCCATTTACACACGCCAAAATTCGCAAACAGTCGTACAATCAATCCATGCTTCCACTTAGATATCAAGTAGACGCTAATTCAACGAGTTCTATTATACTCATGTTTGTGCAGAGTCCGCTCTGGCTAGTGGCAGCTTCTCTTCGGCGCTGTCAGTCACGTGCAAATGCATGGCAGACGTATTTACACCATGCGATGATGCTGTCCTACCAGCTTTCTTGCCGGGATCCAACTCGTGGTGCACGTCAGCACCTCTCGGAGCTCCTCCTGCGCCACCCCTCTGACGCAGCTGTGCTGTGTATTCGTCCCACTTTTACCATCTTGACAGTTGTGCCCGCTAAACTTGTTTCTTTCTTTTTCGTCTCTCCAGGCCTTCTCCGGTCCGCATGCCCTAGAACAGAAGCTCCATCCGTACACGGCGCCGAACTACACTCACCTTAACCGGCCGACATCCTTCGAGCACTTTGCTTTACTGACGAGACCGAAGCCATGTCGATGACCTTCCGGGACCGTCGGACTTACCGGGCCGACGAAAAAGCCAATCACAGCGTCTTAACTGACGAGGAGAAGCGGCGCATGATAGGGGTAAGCCTCGGACCACACCGGAAAGCACTCGCGGCCAGATTCCCGTCCGTTGCCTTCTAACCTACCTCCAGAAATACGTTCCCGCACGCCCGAGGCAAGAGACGAAGCCGCCGCCCAAGTCATGGGATAAAACACAACCGAAGCGCAAGTCCCGCTTCGGACTTCGCAAGCTCCTCCGGACCCAGCTCCACCTCCTCATCTTCACGGTCATGCACTCGATATTCTCCCTCTACATGAAGATACGGCAGACATGGCACAGGGTCTGCTACCGGGTGCGGTCAATCATGTTCTACCACCACCGGACGCCCGAGCTCATCGAGAACGACGTCAAGGGCCTAGTGAAGAAGCCGAAGCACCTGAGCGCGGTGCTGGAACTGGAGGGGGAGGGGAGGGCAACAGAGTTGGAGAGGTTGGTGGGGGAGGCGGCGGACCTGGCGGTGTGGTCGGCGTGTGCGGGGATACCAACGCTCTCCCTCTATGAACGATCGGGTAGGGGCGCTCTAAGGCTGTTTTGAGTATCGGCGGAGGCTAACAGTCTTGCTACAGGTGTCCTCAAGAGATACTTGCCGCAGATACACCAGACCATACTACAGAGGTTCGCGTCCTACTACGGCGAGGACTACCCCGGCCTGGTCGTCACCGCACCCCACGTCGAGCCCATCGAGTCGTCCCCGACAGAGGGCTTCGACGGGTCATCCCTCAAGGTTCTCAAGGTCATCTTTATATCCTCCAAGGACGGCAGGGAGTCAATGGTCGACCTCACCAAGACGCTCGCCGAAATGTCACAGAAGGCGAAGCTGAACCCATCCGACATCCAGCTCGACCTGATCGACGCCGAGCTATGCGAGGGGATAATGCCGGAGCCTGACCTGTTAATTCTCTTCGGGCCGCATGTGTCGCTGTCTGGGTATCCGCCGTGGCAAATACGGCTGACGGAGATCTTCCACCTGCCGGACAACCAAGGGGTGGAGTACCAGGTCTTTATCCGCGGGCTCAAGAACTTTGCGGGTGCTCAGATGCGCCGAGGGAAATGATCCTAGGAAGCGGAAGATGGGGGTTTGGTGGGAGGTAATATCATCATATAAGACGAAGAAGCTGGTGTAAAAGGGTACATCATATTCCACCGTGACGGCGCATCAGCGGTTGTTATTTGATGTCATATGTAATGAAACTGGGCGAATAATAAACTATAATGATACTCGTTGTCTGTATTTGAGCTGGATTAATGCCTTTGTCATGCTGTCCCTTGATCGTGAACTGTTAGTGATGGTTCTCCCCGCTAGTGGTGCCCTGATTCGCCCAAATCCCACGTCAAACCCCCTAAAAATTCCATCCTTCATTCCGGTTTCTCCGTGACTCGACGTCCCGCGTCCCACATCCCTGCTCACCATCCCTGCTCATTATGGAGGTAAAATCAACCCTCTACCTCTAAGCAGAGCGAGGGCCCGGCTGACACTTAACAGGACGCCGACGGCGCCATGATCCAGCTACGGGCCCCGCTGGCCCGCGCCATGACGACGCTGGACCGAGGTCTCTTCTCCAAAACCTTCCAGATCGCCGCAGCCGCCATCAGGGACAACAGGAATATCTCCAAGTATAGGACAAAAGTGAGCCAGGAAAAGGGCGTGTTTGACCGCATCAATGTCAACCCGTTGAGTCCGCACCCGGACGAGAGCTTGGCGGCGAAGGGGACGAAGTGTCTGCTTCTAGCGCCTCATGTGAAGCTTGACTGTGGGTACATGCACCCTTGCATTGGCCCAGCTTGAGTGTGATGATTAGGGGTGTTTGAGTTGGCGTTTTCAAGAGGTTTTGCTAATTTCTCACGGCAGCTTCTACTACATGGGGCCCGACGTTACAGGAGGGTGTGAAGGCGGAGGAGGTGGATATGATACCCTACGACTTGACCCTGGGGTATGATAAGTGGACATACCGTAAGCATACAAAGACTCAGCAGAGCTTCAGATCTAGAACTAACAAGAATCAGACGACGTCATCCAGTCCATTCTGCCCGAGGAGCTCCAAGACGAAGTCCCCTCAGGCTTCAACTCCGTCGGTCACGTCGGTAAGTCCCTCTCCCTCTCCACACCATGATCATGGCTCCCCATCTCACACATCCTAGTCCACCTCAATCTAAGAGAACAGTATCTCCCCTATAAAAAGGTCATCGCGGACGTCATCCTCGACAAGGTCCCGCGCTTCAAGACCGTCATCAATAAGATCGACAACGTCGGCACCGAGTCCGCCTACCGCACCTTCAGCTATGAGGTCCTCGCGGGGCCCGACGATCTCAACGTCGAGGTCAAGGAGAACGATTGCATCTTCCGCTTCGACTACGCAAAGGTCTACTGGAACTCCAAGCTGGAGCCGGAGCACACGCGCCTTGTGCGCAAGTTTCAGCCCGGCGAGGTCGTATGCGATGTGATGGCCGGCATTGGGCCGTTTGCCGTCCCGGCCGGGAAGAAGGGGGTGTTTGTCTACGCCAATGACATGAATCCTGAGAGCTACAAGTATCTCAGCGAATCCATCAAGCGGAACAAGGTATGAAACCAGTGGATAAAGGAAAGAAATATGGGCCCTTGGTATTAACGCATCCCAGGTCGACCAATTCGTCCGCCCCTTCAATGACGACGGCAACACCTTCATCCACCGGGCCGCTGACCTCATCTACGAAGACTCCAAATCCGGCGCCCACGCCCTCGTCCGTCCCCGTCACAAGTTCTCCCGCAGCAAGCCTACCCCCGCCCCCGAACCCACACGCATCCCCCTCCCTCCCACAATATCCCACTTCGTCATGAATCTCCCCGGCTCGGCAATCACCTTTCTCCACCACTACCGCGGCGTCTACGCCGGCCGCGAGGCACTCTTCGCGCCGCATACGGATACCAAGCTCCCGCTCGTGCACGTGCACTGCTTCGCCCCCAAAGGGTCCGACGAGGAGGCGCACGCAGAGGTGTGCAGGAGGATAGAGGAGCAGATCGGCGTGCGGTTGGGGGCGGGCGAGGATGTGGAGATTTATGATGTGAGGGACGTTGCGCCGAATAAGCGGATGTTTTGCGTGAGTTTTAGGGTGCCGCCCGAGGTGGCGTTCGCGGCGAGGGAGTAAGGGCTGCTTCGGCGTGTGAATACCCCGAGAGGGAGTTTGCTAGGTTGGGGGGGTTCGTTGATAACCGTGTATCCGATATCAAGGTTCAGCCTCGACAGTGCCACAGCAACAGAAGGAACCGTCTCGACGCCATAATTGTGCGATGCCGTGTACCGATTTGTCTTCTGCTATCTTGGAAGATAGGACCCGTGTTATCCATTGGAAGGAGGTTGGAACGGTATGCATCGTCGGACATCCATCCATGAATAGATCAGGAGATTCGATCAAGCCAGCTTAGAGCTTCCCCTCTTGAATATGATCAAAACGTCAAAGTCTTCTATCCTTGCGCCCTTCTCTAGTTGTATCAGGACAGCCCCCGGGAAGCGCAGCATGCACCGGAAGGTTCAGCCCTCAGACGCGCCAGGGCCGCAGGGCGCCCGTCCGGGAACGGGGCTGCGTGGCTCTCATGCTCTGCTACTGTAAAGTTAAACTAGCGAGTATAGACACCCAGCTTTCGAGTGTGTACTTCTGGCAATGGCGGTGCTTGCGCTCGGAGTCTTCCCCTGCGGAGGTGACAACCGGGCAACTCCAGGATGTCTTAAACGTAGGATGGGGCAAGACAGGCACGGAGGTGTATGAGACACGACCAGTAACTACGACCCAACGGCCTTTGGCCATGTCGCGCGGTATAATAAACACAAGCCAGGAAGGAGCCGCGGAGAACGGGCCTCTAACTAGAATGCCGACTCCACAAAAAGCAGGCGCTGTGTGGCTAGGAAGTTTCCGCGGGCACGAATTCCGACTAGAGAACATCCTTGGCCAGAGTCAGACGAATCTCGGAATGCTGCGCGGGGCCTCACGACTGGAGTCTCATCCGAGTCTCGCGCCAGGGCCCCGGGTGAGGCCGGGGTTTCGATGGGTACATAGCCGGAGAGTTTAAGAAGAGGATAGGCTGTGCTTCGTAACTGAACATAGCTAAGAGGAACCGGGAGGGAGTCGAACAACTTGCTGATCTCGATGGAGCCAGCGTCCGGGACATTCCACCTAGAAATATCCCGAGCTTGTCTGGATGAAAATCACGAGTCCATGCCGACCAATCTGCGGGTAAGATTCTGCCGAAAGAACTTTCCCCAGCGTAGGAATCGTAGCCGCGCGTCCTCCTTTCAAACTCGGAGCTAGATCAATCGATCGTCGTGACGCCTCTCAGTTTTGTCTAATATTCGATATGTAGTCTATACCTGCGACGCATAGTAACCCGCTAGTTTCGATAACACCGTGTATACATTTTAGATTCCGAAGTCTATCGGGTGGAAGGGCGTGGGCGGCAAGGGGCCAGTGGTTCGGGAACTCCAGGGGAAAGTTTACGCCTTACTTTCTCGATGGAGCCAACAGGGTGCGAGTTAGCGCAGAGGATAAAACCTTGAGTGCGGCCCTGACGCCAGCCTGTTGTGGTATCGGCTGCGGAATAATGAGGAGCCATCGATATCAACATTAAAGGGATAGATGAGGTGGTGCTGGCGGAATGTCCTCTCCGCCTAGGTGCTTATACATGCAGTAGTTCCTCTCGGTGAGCATAAGATCGGGCACTGCAAGCGAATGACGGGCGTCAAAAACTGCTAGCGGCCGTAGAGGCCTGACCGGTGGCGGGGAATCGCATCAGATATGATGCTCCGTCCGGCTTGCGGGTAGTGTTGTCAGGTTGGTTCTCGCGGCGTCTGGTCCCCGCTCGAATATCATGAACAAGCAGCTAACCATGCGAGGAAGCCTGTTTGCCCCTCAGCATGCGGCGCAATCTATAGATAGAATAGTTACAGCAGAAGCGGATTCCGAGATATTCGTCTGAGCCAATCAAGGCTCCGGGGCCCGGCACCTGGGGGCCGAGTGGATGCTGCTCCTGCGGGTGAATCACACCTCCGTGTCTGGTATTTATCGCTCAACGAGATTTTGTGTTAGCGTGAGCGTGTTCCGTGCAAGGTAACGATGGTTATTATCTGGAATGAGATCCATCGACGCGCCTTCAAGGGACTGGATAAGCCAATTCGTCGACGCCATTGGTTAGACCCAGCTCGCACTGACATCACGCTCGTACATCAAGCTCAAGAGGGGTAAACCCAGCCCCGCCAGCCCAAAAGTGGCTGCAACGAGTAAGGAGAGGAAAGAGACAATGATGAAATTGTCTAAGACTGCAAGGAAATTGAGCGAAAACGCAAGATGTGAGCTCGTCATGACACTGACATGTCCAATCCTGGGGCGTTGATAGGTCCCATGCGTCTCCGTGATAGGGCGAATAACAGGAACGTCCGCGCAATACCTGCACCAAGCGCTCGCCTCAGCAAGTTTCCTCCGCGCATGTACATCTCGGTTATGCATAGAACGTAACCACATCTGCCTGTGGAACCCCCCTTAAACCCTGCGAGACATTGCCGATAGGGAATAGATAGCATCTCACCTTGATCTGCCATATGCACCCTCAACGCCGAATGAGCCACGCCCCATGCGTAACCAGTGGTTGTGGACCGTGCGTGGGACAGTATGCTGTGCCGCTGTCGGCGGCCGTTTCGAAGGCTTGCAGTGCATTGCAGTGCAGCTTGCTTGAGGGGTGCAGGTGGTTGAGCCAGGGAGTGGCTAAGATCGGAGACGCCTGGCGGAGCGCAGTGCTACGGTAGATTTCTGCTGTCGTGCGCCTTGTTGCGTTTGGCCACCGGACGCAATGTATCTCCGAACTATCCTGCTAACCCTCCATAGTAACTGAGAGGGGTTTGATAGTTTCGTTGGCTGGCACTGTAACCCCAGGTCTTGGAGGAACACCACGCCATAAGATCGTCGATTGAGTACTGAGCAGCCTTCTCACCTGCTCAGTATGTCGTATCCGGGGAGAAGGGGACTTATCGCCCGATCTCATAACACGCAGGCAGCTCCATATTTACGTGCAGGTCTACCCTCTCACGTACCGACGCTAATGCTTGTTTCCTCATCCAAGACATGGAATACCCCAGGGGCCGACCCCGTGCTAAGATCACTGGCCGTGTTTGTTGGTGGAGACCAAGTTCTGATGATGGTGGGGCTCTCCGCGCGTTTCCACAGTCTCAAGGGCGGCTCGCCGATGAAAAACGAGCCTGGCTCGTATTCCCGTGCTTGTCTTTTAGGGTTTCCTTGGCCAGGTTGCAACGTGGATAATGCTGGAAATCGGCGGGGCGATAGGCAAGACAAGCACCTAACATGCATTAGCGGCTTCGACAGTCGCTAATAGCGCGCGAGAGAAGTTTCCGTCCAGGTGGACGGCACCGTAATTGTGGCGAGAACGCCCAGTCCCTGGTGCGGACTTATACGGTGCCTGAGTTGAAGCTGATTGACCGAGGTTAGTCCTCGAACCTCGATATCCGACTTGTATCAATGGGCTTGCCGTAGACGGACAGGGTCTTTCGAAGATGGCTCCCAAAATCTTGCGTGTTCTGACCTATCACTTATGTGTTGCATGAACCCGGAGACGCCACCTCGGGTTGTCTAGAATGGAGAGGATCGCCCCGCAGAATACATTGCATTTTGTCGCTGGTTTTCTCCGAGCCGCTCCTCGGATGTTTTGCGTTTCAACCCTATTTATGACCTCGGCGACGCCCGGAAGGGTGCTTGTACGCGAGTGCATTAGGATAGAGATACCTTGCCATGTGCCAGGCCGGTCGATCTGACAGCACTTTTCAACATGCTGACTCGAACGCATACTCTGTTACTTTTGTCGTTGGCATAGCGATAGAAAGACAAGAAATCGTGTCACTCACACTGGCGTCTTGCCGCCCATCCAATCGACTGGCAACTTGGAGGGCAGGCGTGTGCACAGACCTTGACGTATGAGTCCGGAGCTCATCCAACATCGGCAATACCACGTCCTTGGGTCTTTGTTCGGGTCGCGGAAGCTCGGACCAGAGCTTCGCCCTCCGGAACCATCATCAGATCATCGAGAGCGCTCAGAATAAGGTTGGCGTCAACCAGAACGTAAACGGGCTCGAGATCGATTGAAGTGGCAGAACCGTTTTCGTGAAACACGCTATCGGCCTTGAGCCTCTCCATTGGTCGCATGGAGGGCCACACAAACCCGCGGAGTGGTAGCACTGCGTTGCCAGTGGCACTGTAGAGGTGGGAAGGGAGACAGACCGAAGGAGCTTTGGCCAGGAACCAGAGACAGGGTCTGCCTTCCAAAAAAAAAAAGGAAAAAAAATCAACGGCCAGCCGCCACCCCCGCTTCTCCGTGGCGCTTGTGCCTCTCCATCCATACTTCTTCCCTGTCTGGATCAGCGACGCCGGCGGGACTTGAAAGGGGTTCCTGTGGGATGGTATCACCTCGGCCTTGCTCGTGGAGGATCGACCTTGATAGTCCCATGGGGTAAGTCCTGCTTTGGAGCCCTGTTCGCGTCTCTGTCGGACCGTGCGATGGCGTCAACGAGAGTTCATCATCTCACGTACAGCATGAGCAACGGAACATAACCGGAACTGAGGCCGACACTCCTTATCCTCGGCCAACCAGCACGCGCTGTTTCGCCGTTCGACGGGGGCAACCGGAGCACCCGCCCGCTCCGTGTTGTACATCGACCAGTGACGTCTTTTACTTACGTTTTCTACTACTCGCCTGGACCTGCTCGTTTCTGACCGTTGCCGCTGACATTGTTGTCCTTCCCGTTTTAAAGGGAGACTTTGCGCGAGGGGCTTTACAACCGAGGAAAGATTGAAGCGTTTTCTCAGACGGTTGTCACAGTTTGAAGTCCTCGGTATTGACTTTCCGAGCACTCCTAGTAGCAGTTTCCGAAACCGTAATCGTAGTCAGTAGTGCTTGCAGTTAGTCGCGCCCCGCACGCCTTATCAGACAATCCTTCCTTCCCCTCCTGACGTCCGCATCGTCGAGAAATTATGGGTTTTGCTCGCAACTTCCGCCGATAGTGACGCCTTCTACATATGTATACCGTACAGTGTGGAAGGAGAGTCTCGGTGTAGATTGGTACATTGCACACCCTCCTATCAGACAGGGCCTGATGCGACCCCACCTGCTTGTCCCTTGGTCCCGCTGCTGAGCTCACAATGGCCTCCGTCTCTTTGTACTCCTGTACCTCGTCGCTTGCAATCATTATTCCCAGGTGCATCGCTCGGTGTATTTTAGTAGTGTTCTTCCCATTCCCTCCGTCTCATATTCCCGTTCCCCAACCTTTTCTCCCATCACCCTGTCCCTCAACAATACCGCGAATATCGGAGAAGGACTCGCAGGGCAGCCAGACAACTTGTTTCGCGCATTGTCGCAGCGCGTTGAACAAAGAACTGACTCGAAGCCGGCGGCTTTGTGGCCAGCACGCCAAGTGGCCGGGGTGCGCCCCGATTCGGTCACCGCTCCTCTCCGACGCCACCGACCTGGAATCGCACTAGCAATCCTTGAACTCACTTCCAACCACACGGCTCCGGGGTAGAGCAGGGATACGACTCATAAATCCCCACCGACCCCAGCCCTCGCAATCTTACCTTTTTCGGCTTCCAGAACAAACTCTCTCCTGGGCGAGAAATCCCACACCCAGCCGACGTTGGCCATAACTTTTGAGGAAGTTGGTCCGTCCACTCACCTTGATGAGTGTCCTAAATTCAACCTTCTGCACGTAGGCTTAACGAAAAGCCCTTATCCACCTCGGCCTGGGATCTCCCTGCAAGATGGCGGTCGTTCTGTCCTCTGAGGAGGACTACTTTTCGTCGGCCTCCTTGAAGCGAGCCCGATCGCAGAACAAGTTCGTCTCTAGGTCTTCGACCCTCCCATCTTCACCTGCGACTACCAGGCTGCGAGAGCCCTACTCCAACATCACAAAGTCTTATTCCGAGTCGCCGTCGTCCTCCGCCCCGTCATCTCCTCGTGCCATTTTCCAGCCCTCCGATTCGACCGATACCTCTCTCGTCTCAACACCCGCAAGCAGCAGTGTATCCGTGTCATCAGCCGATTGCGACGACGCGCAGATACACTTCCACCCCGATGACCACTTCGTCTTGCCGGACTACGACCACGCCTGTTACCCGCCTGACCCTCTGGAAGAACTCGAACCTCCACCAAGCCCTAAGAATGGACACTCATACACCGCATCACCAGATAATGAGGATGATTCATGCAGCACATCCAGGCCTCTATCGCCGGACGTCCGTCAGCGAGCCGAGGACGATACCGCTGTTAGGGCGCAGCCGACACGACATGTGGACTACCTCTCGTACAACTGGACGGAGGAGGAGATCTGGCTATCGTGGAGGTATATCGTCTCACGGGGAAAAGACTACGCGAATGCTGTCCGATTAGAGAACGCGGCATGGAGGACGTGGCTGAAGAAGAAGAACAACTTGAGGACGGTGTCACCCGAGACGCTCAACTGGTATGTCGCCTATTGGTAGGTTGCTGGAGCTAGGACGCTCACTAATTCTTTCTTTGTAGGCTGAAGGAATGCGACGTGACCTGGTTGTACGGACCGCTGCAGACGCGAGAAAACAACCCCAGGACCGAGCGGCGGAGTTCGAACTTGTCCAAGCCGAACGGCTTCATCAAGAAGCCCATCCTGAAGAAACGCAGCATGTCGGAGATTATGCTCAGGCGGTCTTTGTCCAATTCGTCGCTACTGAAGCAAGCGGCCGCCGCAGTGCAAGCACAGGAGAAGGATGGAAGAAGGCTAGAGCGCCCCCGCCTCAACAGGGCCACAACCGATTATGTCACCTTCCCCTTCTCGTCCAGGAGAGACAGTAAGGAAACCAGTCTCTACACCTCGTCGGCGACATCCGGCATCGTTTCGCCCACGTCGGAGCGGAAGCGGATTCATTTCAATGAACAGGTGGAGCAGTGCATTGCTGTGGACGTCAAGGGCGATGATGACGGCTCGGATACCCCGGTTTACATGTATGATGGTAGCGAATCGGACGACAGTGCTATGATGATAAGACGATCGATGAGGAGGAGGAAAAGGGTACCACTATTACGGAAGCGAAGCAAGAAGCACAGCGACGGCAAGACCATTGCGATGTTACCGTCCACGACCCTCAAGGACCGGCAGGAGTTCCTCGAGGTGGAGACGGCCTTGAGCCACAGTACATCCGGTCTGGAGAGCCCTATCGTCTCGTCGTCGTCGCAGGAGACACTACGAGGTGATTACGAGAGACCGAAGAAGTCGAGAGGCTGGTTCTTCGGTGGAGATGACTCCGACGAAGAAACCGGCTTCGACTTTGATGGTGTCCTTCGTAACCAGTCGCAACTGAATGGAACCGACGGCCTGGATCCGAGTCAAGCATCGTCGACCAACGATTTGGATACCGATACCCCTGGCATGCGAAGGACGTCATCAGGCATGCTTTTGCCCTGCGACGAATTCGACCCACCCACGCCGAACGATGGAGTCTTCAGCCGCATCCTAGACACGGTCAATACCGCGAGGGACATTGCCCACGTTATCTGGAATGTCGGCTGGCGGAAGTAATTGCTTCTGCCGTCCTCCTACGCCAATCCGCAGATACGCGGTACCTGATGAAGGAGTCGTCAATGTCTCCTATCGATGGGTGTACACTCTAAGGTTTACAGCATGACCTAGGAATGGCCAATTTTGAAACCAAACGCGGGTGCCAGGCTAGCCTTGTTATCGGGAATTATGAATAACGGCGAGGCTTTGTTTTCGAACTATTTATGGGTTCTACTCGGGCTATATTCTTTTACTATAATCTAGCAACGGCGCTGGGGGTATGGGACTTGTTTTAACCGCAAAATTATGGTGGTTGGCGTTGGGAGCTTCATCGGGTAAACGGGAAGAACGAGTGTTAACTAAAAAGTGAGGAGGGGGCCCAGCAGATTGTGGATGGCCAGCTTGTCTTTGGTATTGCGTCGGAGGGTGGCGCTTAGTGGGGGAGAGAGAGCCTTGTCGGAGCATGGGGTCTGCCGTGATGTAGCGGGAGTAATAAGACCTCTTCGTGCGTACATGACCTTAGCATATCTAGCGTTGAGTTGTGGGCTATGAAGCTCAATAGATCTACATATTGCTGTGGGATGTGAACTTAAATGTCAATGAGCAGCGTGTGGGAGCAGACGTGCAACAGCAAGGAGGCTCTATATGCTTGGTATTTTACAATAATACACCCGACATCGCGTAGTAGCGTAGTATAATACATTCCAAACCCAGAAATATAGAAAAAAAAAAGGGTAGAAAATCACTTTCCCAGCATTACGCCATACCAAGAGCGACCTTCAGATCCTCATTACCGTCTTCGATCTCAGCCTCACGTCCCAGCCTCCGCAATGCCCTCACGTAGATAACACACCGGTACGCATCTACGTTCTCCACCTCCACCTCGAGCCTGTCCCCGCGGCGTATGTCCTTCATTAGCGCGACGTCGCCCAGGGACCGCTTGCCCAGCACGGCGGTGAAGCCCAGGAAGCCTAGGTCGCCATGCACGCGGTGCGCGTAGACGTCGCGGACCGTGAAGTCGAACTTGGCGGGGATGCGCGCCTCGCCGAACTTCCAGGCGCGCAGGAAGGCCTGGTGGGCCCAGGACTGTGTGCCGAGGCTGGAGAGCGTGCGCGAGACGTAGAGGGGTAGCCGGAGGTCGTCGAGCTTGGCGCGGAGGCTGTTGCGGGACCAGGCGAGTGTTTCGGGAGAGGCGGGAGATGTGGAGGATGGCTCCCGGTTCGAGGACAGGTAAGCGTGGATCTGCCAATGGGTTATGCAGTCAGGGAGGCGCCGGAGCGGAGACGTAACCTTGGTATACATGTCCAGCCCCATTGGTATGATAGGGCTCGGCTCGACATCCAGCGACGCCGGGCCCGCCTCGCGGACGAAGAGTTCCCACAGCGCCCGCGGCACGGGCTTGCCGCTGTCCAAGAAGCCGTGGATCTTGTCCGCCATCGCCCGCATCGCCTCGGGGCTCCGGAGCGCCCTCGGCTGCGTGTGGTACGGCACGGGTATGCCTCGTTCGTGGCACCACTTTGCCGCGGTGTTGCCCGCCAGCGTCATGGCCATCTGGACTAACGAGCCGTCCTGCTGACGGCTGGTCGAGAGCTCGATCGCCGGGTCGCCGGGCCATGAGGAGACGTCGGGCGAGCAGTCCTTGGGAGTCGGATCGCCCCTGGAATCGAACATAACTTGGATAGACCGCGTAGCCCTGCTCTGCCGGATGGCACCATTTTTTAGCCACTTGGCGTCCACCGCCGAGAGGACGCGGTGCATCGTTTGGAGATTAGACTTGTCGTCGGCGGAAAGGTCGTCCGCAGTGGCCATCTTCCGGCCGGAATCGAACCGGGCGCTTTGTCCGGGTCCGACGTAGAGGCTATCTTCTCCAGATGGTTCATCCTTAGCCGGGCCGGAGGTCGGGCAGACCTTAGCGACCTCGTCGGGAGAGATGGAGACTACGTTCTGAAGGGTTCCTGGCTGGATCTTCGTGTCGAGGATATCGCCAGCCTCATTGAGTCGCGTGCTAAAGGTGAGGCACGGCCGGCCGCTGTCGAGCGAGAGCTGCCTCATGACAACCTCGTCGTTGAAGTCTTGCGGGAACATGCTGTATCGGTAACCAGGAAGATAGTGGTCTACGGCCACTATGGAGGCAAAGTCGGCGAGTTTGGAATCGGGCTTGACAAAGGCGGCTGGGTCGGCGCTATGAACATGGATCCAGTGCTCCCCAGGTGTATCTGTGGTCTCGATGGAAACGGCGTCATCCAGGAGAACTGTGTTTGACGCGTCGATACAGTAGGCTTTGAGGGAGCCCCAGTCCTTCCTGTATTCGGCGGCGATGTCGTCTCTCATGGAATCCTGATAAGGGCCAGGGTCCGGGCGGTGGTAGCCGCCTCCCGGCCGCACTGCGGCTCCGGGGAGGGGTAGTCTGTGACGAGCTGAGATCTCCCACGACGGTATCCAGCCCAGCTCCTGCAAAAATGACCATCCTGTGGAGGCGTTCAGCTGCTCCGCGTCCCGGTACATGCCCGTGAGACGCAGAATAGCGGAACCCATGGAGTGTAGCGGGCTCCCGGCGCGGAACTGATCCGAGGCCCATAGCTCGATGAAACGAAGATAATCCTTGTGTTCGTCGGACCAGTTTGAATAAGACGCATATCTGTCGTGATGCGGCGCAAGCATCCCATGGTCCGTCCAAGTCCTCTCGGTGCGACTCCGTTTTACCACGTGCCGCGCCTTGGTTATGAACCACCACAGGTCATTGTTTATCTTGGAGGGCCGGTCTGCCTTTTGGAAAGGGAACTTGCCTCCGAATACCTCCATAATATTTCGAATCAGTTTCTTGACCTTCACAATGGACTGGATCGATGCAGCTGGCGACACGCGGTAGAGATAGCTAACGTGCTTCCCACGGGTAATCTGGTTCAGAGCACGAAAGCTGTCCAATTCATCGTTCAGGAGGCCCGTGTGTATAGCGTACAGCAGGGTGGGCTCATACTCCCCGTCGGCATTCGCCGCCTCGGGGACTAGTATGTCGGCAATTTCATGCAAGCTTAGGGTCCTAAATTCCGTTGGCCACGGCAGCTTCATATTGGCGGATGACAGGCTGCCCATAGTGCGTTGCTGCGCAATGCTCGTTTCATCCACAAAAGCCTGCATCTTTTGAAGCAGAACCTTTGCTAGCTCCAGGGGTGGCTGATGTTTGTCGTACATCTCACTAGGCTCGACACGTCTATCCTTGGGTACAAAGTCGACGAGCGGTTGTATGTCGGAGGGGCTAGCAAAGTCGGCGACACTGAAAAGAACGGAGGGTGTTCCGGGGTCGGCCATAAGCTGGCCACCGTTGGTAAAAAAGTAATAGACGCCGTAGAAGCGGCCTATGATGACGCCCAGGATGGGAATTCGCGAATCGGTCGGCCTGTATACCGTTAGACTCTACCCTTGGATGCTCTGACACGAATTGGATTGGCCCGAGGGACGTACCTCAGTTCGATAAGCGTGCCTGGGACGAGGTGCTCTTTGGGTGTCACTGGGAGGCTCTCGGCGGCGCCCGTCTCATCCACAGCAATACCATCTTCCGCCTCTTCGAGCTGACGACCCTCCCTCACTCCCGAGAGGGGCTCGGACCTGAATAAATGGTTTGCGACCTCGCCGGGACCTAGGGATACGTGGGAAGTGTAGGAATTCGGCTGGTGGTGTTCTGCTTCCCACTGCCGCAGCGTCTCTCGAATGGTTGGATCCCCACGGAGCTCATTTAGGAACGTTTGGTCAATGCTTTGCGACTTCGAAAAGTTTTGCATGAGGCTTTTTGCGTTCGGCTACACGGTTAACCAGACGATTAGCTGCATTCTAGCCCTGCCTATGCCCTGACTTACATTACGAGACGTGCCAGGCCTATAGGCACTCTTTTGGGCGCTGCGGTGCCTCCGCTGGGGCCCGTTAACCAAGGGCCGGCAGAGGGGCCGGCATCCCGCTTGCCGTCCGGCTATGCGGAGCATAGCGTCGCATATGGGAGCGCGGGTACTTGGCGGTTGGGTTCTAGGATGGCGTCGCCGCACGCTGGTCGTCTGAAGACTCGATCTTTTTTGCGAAGCAGAACGCATCAAGGTGGAGCCCATTCTGCCGCGAGATCACGTGATGGAACAAGGGTCGACGGATGTTCTCCGTGGGGACTCGAGATGTTTCTGTTGAAGCTTAACATGAATAATATATATATAAAGAGGACTCGACCATGAGAACCTGAAAGCGGCCCAAGCTTGTGTGTTCACCTAGAGGAATCCTAAGCTTGGATGGAACCCGTGGTGCTGAGCGCCTCGTGCCTAACGCCGGCTGGACAGCCCACAAGCAGCTCCGTCTTGAAGGGAAGTTTATCAAGAAGCACAAGGACGGCGCGGTAAGTCGTGCTAGATTGACCGGCGGGCCGCGTCTGCGGCTTTCTTTTTGAGACCGGAGTCAGTCTCACTATCTACGGTTAAGACAAGTCCTTCCGCGCGCGTTAGACAAGACGTGCAGATAGCAGAACAGCTTCTGGGCAATTATGGTGAGACAGACCTATGACCTTGGCGGGATGGATCGTTCAGCTTGTAAAGATAGAATTCGCAGGCGTATTACCTCGTAAGTTCATTGAGGGCAAGTCTAGGAACCAAGTCGTTCTCGTGGGGAATAACTGGTCTTGCCATGCTAAATTTGCTTGTATTAGCAGCAAGTGGCACTTTGTCATCACGGAAATAGGTCCCCGTTGCTCCCGTGAGGCGCTGTCTGAATTCGCCGCGCCAGCTTCGCCCCTCTAATGCCTATTTGAGTTGGGTTGTTAATTCGAGGGGCAGATTGTGGAATATTGAACGAGCTCTCCATCTCTGTCCTCGGAGGAGTAATGCTCTGAACCGGCCGTGGAAACACTAAAAGGAGAGTGGGTATCGAAGCTCCGCGGAAAGGAGCAATGATTCGCGGTTGTATCCGCGTCTTCGGGTCTCTCCGTTCAGCACTTACCTCAGTGGGAAGGTGACCTACATAGTAGTCGGCAGTTGGCCTCTTGTATCCATCATGGTCGAGAATACGAAATAAAACGATCGATATAGTCCTTACCAGGTGCTGGGTTGAGGCCCAGCCCAAAGGCTCTTTCCATTCCCAACACCTCATTTCATTCTGCGCTTTTCCAGGAAACTGAATCCTCCGGGAACGCGAACCGGCCCGGTATTCGACTCCTCCGGACAACCGGGAAACGCCTTGCCGTGTTACGGTTGGATTGATTGCTCTGCATGAGTGCCTCCCATTGATTGGCCTGGGGAACGACATTCCCGTAATAGCTCTCAGCTCCCTTTGACATTCCCTAGGGCGCTTACCTGTACTTTTCCGTTCAATGGGAGAGCCAAGCTTTATTCACTCCTTCGCGAATCATTATCCTCTAATTATCTTGCCTGTTGTATGTCCCTCCTGGTATCATTGCCTCATGGGCAGACAACTCTGGCAAGAACAGAGCCTGTTGCGACGCAGTAATATCGCTTGGGTCGACTCGTCAAATCCCGCTAGCGATTGCTTCTCTTCCTCACGGTGTGGCCGAAGCCCCCTTCGGGAGCAGTGGGGTTGGCGCCAAGAGGCAGTTAGGCATGGTCGGGGAAAATTGCCGAGGAGAAGAAAAACATCCACGTTTTGCCCAGACCGTGAGATGACATGGTTCTCGGCCTAATTTTATCCTCAAGTGGCGCATGCGAGATATGTACAGCACTGGTCCTCTTAGAGCCTTGTGAGGAATATGGAAATAAGTACCGAGTAATACAATGTTGCTGCATGCGGGAAGCGAAATGGTCAGCCCCCAAGTTAGGGGTCAAATCCCTGCATACCCTTCGGGCTAGCCAACTCCCAGGATGATCATAGGCTGAGGATCTGAAGGATCTAGCGGAAATGGCTCGCATTCGACAGACGTTCTTCCTGCGAAAAGGTCAAACGCCAGCGGGCTGGTGTTTTGGGGGAGATTGGGAGGGGGGAGAGAAATACGGCAAAGAGAGGCATCGCTTTGACCCAAGGAAAAGCTGGGACATTCGACCCGCTGCGAAAGATAATGCCTTCCCTGGGATCGATCCTCCATAGGGTTCGAAGCCGTTTCGACGACGAAGCGAAGTACAAAAGGACCAAAATGATATTATCGCCATTACGTTTATCCACTTCGTCCCTCGAGCAAAGCTTTGTCCACCAGCGCCATCGCACCTGAGAACTTGCGCAGATCATTCTCGGGAGATTAGCAGTGTTGCGGTCGTCTGGCGAGGTGCCCCGAGGTCACCTCTCCACACATCGAGAGGGCTGCAATACCCGCTCGGAACTTGCCATCTGATATTCGATGTGGGCCCCAACGCAGGGGTTCCTGATCACTAATTGGCGCGCCGGAGCGGTGCCTGCATTAGCGCGGCCATGCAAGTCGCGCTGTCCTCGACGCTTCTTGCTTCTTTTGGTCAAGCGCCCTCCCCGACAATGAGTGAGCGATGCCTGCCATAGGGCCCGGGGATTCCTTCACGGCCGTGGGCCCGTGCCGAACAGTTCCTGCATGCTGAGCCGGGCGAGATTGACCGCTCCTGCCATTTGCCCCTTTGGCCCTTGCCCCAAATGAGACCTCTGGGGCTTCTTCAAAGAAAAGCGGTTCCCCGTCAATCCTGACCTCTTCCTTCCTCTCGTCCACCCTTTTCTCCACCTCCACATCACTATCCGACTTACCGCTTCACTCTTTTAGCGGGCGCTCTTTACGCCGACGGGAAGAAGGAGAAAAATAATTATAATTCGGGAAGGGACAGAATGAAGGGGTCTATTGCTTCGGCCATTGCCCTGGCTGGCGTTGCCAGCGCCGCCGCTCACGGCCAGAGTCACCGCCGTGCCCACGAGCTCTTTGCTCGCGGCGACGGCGTTTACGGCGAGGATAACTGCATTACCACCCAGTATTGCACGACCTATGTCACGACCATCTACGGCGAGCCCACTCGTAAGTGCTCCCGGGGATCGTGAATATGTCCAGCTTCATGTTCCCCTCCCATTGCCCCAAATATGCAATTTTTGCCTAGAAATGTGATAGCTATGGGCTCCGACACGCATATGAATCATATCTCCCATCACTTGATGCTAACCAGCGCACAGAGATCAACAAGCCCACGCCGATTGAGTCCGAGGCCCCTGCTGAATCCACTTCCGCGGTCGAGGTCCCTGGCGAGGGCGACAACACACCATCTGCTGAGCCTCAGCCTGAGCCGTCGCCCGAGCCCCAGCCTGAGCCAGAACAGCCTGATGACGGGGATGACTCCGAGGAGCAACCCGACGACGGCGACAATAGCGACTACACGCCCCCTTCGGGTCTGGGCGGCAACGGCAAGGACCACTGGGCCATCACTTACACCCCCTACACTGAGGACGCGTCTGGCAGCTGCAAGTCTCGCGACGAGGTCTTCGCCGATGTCAAGAAGATCAAGGCCCTCGGCTTCAACACTCTCCGCGTCTACGCGACCGACTGCGACACCCTCCCCAACGTCGGCGACGCCTGTGAGGAGGAGGGCCTCCAGATGATCATCGGCGTCTTCGTCGAGGAGTCCGGTTGCGGCTATAGCGGCTCCCACAAGGAGCAGGTCGAGCAGCTCGTCGCCTGGGGCAAGTGGGATCTTGTCTCCCTCTGCGTTGTCGGCAACGAGGCCATCTTCAGCGGTACCTGCGACGCTGGCCAGCTCAAGTCCCTTATCGACGCCTCCAAGGACACCCTCCGCGCTGGCGGCTACAAGGGCCCTATCACTACCGCCGAGACCGTCGAGAACTGGGAGAAGTACGGCTCCACCTGGTGCGACAGTGTCGACATCGCCGGCGCCAACACGCACCCTTACTTCGACCCCAACACCTCCGCTAGCGACGCGGGCCCGTTCGTCAGGAGCCAGCTCGATATTGTGGAGGGCATTTGCAACAAGCGTGCCATCAGCCTTGAGTGCGGGTGGCCCACCCAGGGTAACTGCAACGGCAAGGCGTGCGCCGGTGTCTCGGAGCAGCGCCAGGCCATCGAGTCGGTCCGCAGCGAGTGCGGTTCCGATGTCGTATTCTTCACGTATGGTGAGGCGCACTGGAAGCCCGACAGCGAATGCGGGTGCGAGCCGTACTTTAACGTTGCTGGTGCGTTCTAAGAGAGAGGCCTGGGGAGAAGGGGTGTGAGGATGATATAATGAGTGATAGTCTTGTATAAGTGAGCTTTTTTTTGGGGGCAAGGTTATTGATTCAAATCATCTGAAGTTCTGTGGACCAGCAGTTCTACTCACGTGTAATGTGCGCTCCATTTGGCCCGCCGATCTTTCAATCTCCATAGGATGGGATATGGTTGGGTCTAGGCCGTGTCAAATGGAGCTTTTGTGTTGAAGGGATCACATCTACGAGAGCGAGGAAATTATACGTACCCTCGCGAACCTACCCAGTCCTCATATCCAGAGGGCGTTGCGTTAACATTTCGGGCTTCACGGCCCACGGCGCTTTTGGGCCTCACATTTAGGCGTAATAGACCCCAAAATATCGTAACCCAGACTGGATACCGCTTGCTGGTCCCATTCGTACAATCATCCATTCATTACGGTAAATGCCCCCTCTATCAACCCCATATAAACCGGCTCCTCCCCCTCCTTGAAATAACTATGCTAGCTTGCCAATGCGCCATGTAGGGTATCAAATATTTCCATCCTCCCCTTTTTTCTCCTACCTCCAGTTCCTCGCTCGACCCAAACCACTCTGAACCAAAAAGCCATGCTGTTTTTCCAAAGAAGGGGAAAAAAGGAAGAAAAAAAACCCGAGCTTCTTCAAAAAGGTTCCATCTCCATCTCCCTAGCCGCCCTCTTCCTCCTCCTCGCTCTGCTTTCCTGCTCCCTAAAGTCGAAACCCGCGCCGGGCATCCTGCCGCGATACCCCAGCATCTCTTCGTAGCCCGCCTCCCCGCCTTCCCTGCCCCAGTCGCACCTCCCAAAGCTCATCAGCCCGCCCCTCGCCCAGTCGCAGCAGAGGACCTGCAGTTCCCTTCCCTCGTCGCAAAAGTCTACGCCGCCAATCTCCCCGAACAGGTCGAGGTTCTGCTTTCTGTCAAAGGTCCGTGCGTCGACGACGCTCACGAAGTCGGCCTCCTCTGCTGCGACGAGCACCCTCTTGCCGCTGCCCGCGGGCGAGAACTTCAGGTTTCTCACACCCGCCATCTCGGACCGTAGCGTCGCGACGGGGACGCTCTCGCCCCGGGAGTTGCACCACCGCCTGGCGTCCCATATCCGAACCGTCATATCTTGCGACCCCGTCGCGACCGTCCAGCCGTCATCCGCCCAGTCGCACGCGAAGCCATAGTCCCAGTGGCCCGAGAGCTCCCGCAGGATTTCGCCCGTCTCGGCGTTGGCTATCACTGCGTTGTAGTGGTCGCCCACCATCAGCCTTAGCCGCTTGTCCGGCGAGAGCGCCGAGCAGTTGATGGGAAAGTTGTACGCCGTCTGCAGGAGAAATTGCTGTGTCGTGACGTCTAGTGTGCGGAACACCCTGTCGTTGGAGGCGAAGGCGGCCGTGGGCGCGCCGGAGAGGCGGGAAGGGTAAACCTGCACGTGCGTCGTGATCCCGCTCAGGTCGTCGGTGATCTTCCCGGTGTGGTGGCCTGGTTCAGATGAGTCGAGGTTCTTGAGACAGTACTCGCCATTAAATGTAGCAGCTACCAGAACCTGGTTGGTCGCCCCCAGTGTCGACACGATACCTCCATTCTCCATGTCCTGGAGATTGAGGAAGGTCTCGTCCTTGCCGGAGAGCGGGTTGATCTGCCGGATACCGCCCGCTTCAGGGTAGAATGAGCGGTTCCGTGTCGAGGAGGCGAGGATGTGGCGGAGCTGGAAGTGGTTGAGGCGCACGCCCTTGCCCCGGATATGCATGTTGTGGAAGCGGTAGTAGCTTTCGCTGCTTGGTAGCGGCGTCACTGGGTCACCGCGCTGCTGGTAGTCAGTATGTATAGCCGTACACTGAGGCGCGCAAGGGGGAATATGAAGGTGAAGGAAGGACCACTTACGCGAGGAGCGTCGGATCCGCCGATGTTGACAAAATTTTTGTACGTCCGCAACCGCAAGTCGCGTGCAAGATCCCGGGAGACCCCCAGGTCAACCCAGTCTATCCCCTGGATATCGGCCCAATCCCCTCCTAGATCATCATAACCAAAGTGTCGTAGGTTGGACTTGGCGAGGCCTGTGATGGCGGGATACCACGGCCTCCCGGGAGGGTAGGATCCTATGCTGCTAGCCCAGAGCTCGAGGAATCTGAGCAGAGACGAGTTCTGAGGAGGAAGTGTCCCCGGGTTGGGGCCCTCCGTCTCGGCTGTATCAAAGTGAAAGGGGGTTGGTGCCCATGGCAACCCTTCTGTATCAGAGATGCCGCCCGTAGCTGCGTTATACGCCGGCGGTACGGCATAACCGAAAGAGTATTCATTTGCAGGATATGGAGTGTGGTAAGTGACGGCGGGCGCACTGGTATAATGTGGATGAGGCGTGGTGGCGAGCGCGTGAGGATCTGCCGAAGGTGGATCGCTCTCAGCATCACTCATGCTGGTATCGTCCTCTTCCTCCCCTTCTGTTCCTGCGGGACCGACGACGGGAGCGTGCGCGCTAGGGTAGGAAATCGGCGGATGGTAATTAATCCCAGAGTGATGCACTGCATGGGGCCCGTGATTCAGGGTCGTCGCCTCGTCGTCCATGGTCTCGGCGGACGCGTGCTCGAAGCCGGTAGGGTGGTGATGGTCGGTGTAGTTGGTGAAGTCTAGGTAGTCGGACTGGCTGTCAACGAGTGGAAGGTAGACATTGAGTTCCATGCCGAGGCCCTCAGAACTAATCTACGTCCGCGTGCAAAGGAACCGCCGAGCGCTCTTCCCCCGTCCGTCGGTTCCTAGGCCGCAGCTCTCCGAGGGCAACCGAACTCGGCCGGCATCGAGGTGCGAGAACGGTGGCCCAACCAGCGGGTAGAGACTGCGACCGATCTCCAATTCCTCCCTCGCAATATTCTCTTTCCAGTAGGGCTTGTGCAGTGGCCCCAATTAGCCAAGCTCTCCCCTCTACTCGTAGCCGGGGCTTTCCTTCGTCGTCGCTATAGAGCCGGCTGTGCTTCAACGTATCGTCTTGGAGATGGACCTGGAAGCCACTTATGATTGGGCCGTCGGCCGCCGCATGTAAGGCAACGTGTCTCTGAGATCGTTCCCGGACGATGTTCCTCTGGAGGTATTAATCGGCGACAAACAAACGTGGGTGGGACGAGTGGCGATCCTCCGAGACGTTGAATAGGCGAGGCCGATCGGCGGGAAGATGGTCGGGGGCGAGAGGGAATGGAACACGATGCTGTAGACCGGGCTAAAGTCGACAGACACCCGATCGGAGGTGCGAAATAGGTCGTCGATGGGAAGCACGGGGGAGGCGGAGGGGTGGAGGGCGTCTTTCAAGGTCTGACATTGGGAATGGGGAAGACGGAGGGCGGTTGGACATCGGCTGGGCGTGAAGGTTGTGTGTTCGGAGGCACAATCCAACGGCAGGCGTCGAGTCTCACCCACGCTAAAGCGTAAGCAGCGAGAGCCACAGTGGAGATAGGCCGCCCTTTAGCGGTGATCGGTGCTTTCAAGTACAGCACAGCACATTACATCAAGCTCCTGCACCCTCCCTCATAGCACTCAACAAGAATGTTCCGAACTCCCCAGCCAACAATTACAAAAAGTGGTCTAAGCCCCCCCCCCAACCTAAAGAATTGCCGCTTCTGGAAAAAGCCGGAATAAAGACTCCCCAGTCTCCCGTCAGCCTCTCTCTCACCCCAGGCGGGTGTGACAGGTGACGGAGGGTCGGAAGAGGGATCAGCGCACGGCGCCGTAAGGGTTCAACCGTTCCCGGCCCTGGCCACGCGGGAGCGAATAGGAGGTGCAAATGACGCCTTCGGTCAGTGGGATTCCTTTGTGTTACGGTGATCTCGCTCATGCGTCGCGGTGCCCTGGGGCCCCCCGGGGGGGGGGTGGGTGGGCCAATATACTACAGTACGTACGGGTTGCCAATCTCTGGGAAAGTTGGCTCTCGGCCCGCTGGATTGGGGAGGGAGGGCTCGGGCCTGGGGCAGCGCGGGACCACTTACAGGGGTGCGGTATAATGGGGGTGATGCAGGCCGGTGTGCCCTTCTGAGAGGAGGATGTTGCCTGCGCTCGCTCCACCTGCCCGGTTTATGACAAGTTGGATGCTCATATTTTTGGAAGCAAAACGTGCCCGCCAGGGGAGGGGGAAGGGGGGAGGGGGTTGATCGTGTATGCGTGGGTGTCTGCTTACGGGTTTGCAGTGTTGCCTGTTGTAGGAGCGTACATTTCCGACTTGTCCACTCCCGTGACGACTCGCATATACCACCCAAAAAGCGGCATCACAGCTCCCCCCTCCCAACACAGCCATATACACTTCTTCCATCTTTGTCAAGAGACCAGCACCTTCGGTAAGAAATCCCCACCGACATGTCACCAAGCACAACCACATACGAGAAAAACCGAACCCGGCCCCATCGCACCAAGTCGTGCTCCATCGTCCCCGTCTACACCATGTACGCTCCCATTTCCTACCCTGCAACCCTCGCTGCACTCACCCGACAACAACCTCGTGTTCCGACTCCTCCGTGCGCCCGCGCGCGCCGGCGTCTCCTTCCAGAAGCCATGTACCCTCCTCTTAAGCCTCGTCGCAGAGCGAGTAGAACATCGCTCTCCCAACTACGCACCGCACCCTCTCCCTCTGCGACACCTAACATCTTCCGACATGTCATTTATATATTTCCACAGCCTCGCCATAGAAAAAGCCGCATCATTCCAGAACCAAGAAATAGTGCGTCCGCTGTGTACCCACATCCCGCCCTTAACGCACCTCCACGGACTCCTCGCCTGTCGCACATCTGCCGACCCCGCCCGCTCCAACCAATGACATCCCCTCCCTCCAACGGAGACCGGTGTGGCTCCCCATGCGAAAGAGAGTCGCAGCTCTGGCTCCCATACCTCAGAGCAGGGTTGTTTGTAATCCAGCCATGCGCCGAGACAGATACGGACGTCCCGGAAGAATCACCCTGCCAACACTCCTGGAAAAGGCCCACACGACGAAGCATGGGCTGTTGTGCCGGAATCATTGTTATTGAATTTGTCTCACCCGTAATTAAAACCACTTGCCGCTCCAAACCAAGACTATGTACTAGACCACTCAACTCCGAAAACAATAAAAGGCAGCAAAACGACGCCGCTTGGATGCCTGCTAGTAAGCCGCTTCTATAACAAGGCGCGGGGAGAATAGAGCGCATTAAAATAAACATGAACGGAGTACATATGTATAGGCATCCTCCAACGAAATGGGCTCCAGCGTCCAGGGGCAAACGGCCGTGGGGCCGCAGATGGGGTATCGGTTCTCGCTGGCGCGTATTAAGGACGTGTGCGTACACTCCGCCATGTACAAGAGCAAAAGCCGAATGTGACGTGATAAAAGAGACATTGAAAAAGAAAGCGCAGTTTTCACTTTCGAGAGGAGTGGACCCCGTGGAGCTCGTGATAGACTGTGCTCACGCATCGGAGTAGTACTCCTCGTGGTAGGCCTGGCCGCCCGAGGGAACGGACCAACCCCCACCGGGCGACCCTCCGACAACATTCTCCCGCGAACCCCAGAACTGCTGCCGCGCCCTGCGATCCCGCTCGAACTCGGCCCACCTCTTCATCGTGATCTTGCTGCTGTCGAACTCGCCTTCGTACTCGATGCCGCCCTTCTTCGTCTTCTCGCCGTCTGTCTTCCTCGTCTCGCCCCATGAGAAGTCGTCAAACTTCCAGAACGCATACGTCGGGAGCACAAAGTTCCAGATCGGCAGCGAGATCAGGTAGATGACCATCCACATGACGTACGTCCACGAGTGGGCAGTTATCACTACGAGGACAGCGGGGAGACCGAGAATGAGCGCGAGCAGAACCAGCGGTATTATCTGCGGCGGCGAGTTGACGATGGATATGATAACTAGGGAATATCTGTATTAGCCTGGGCCATGCACACAAGACAAGAAAAGACCACGGATTGGAGGTGACACTTACCGACATAGAAGGTGAAAGCAATCGCAGCGGGCAAAACAAGCGTTCCGACCAGCTCAATGAAGACCACAAACTGCATGCTGAAGCAAAAGGTACCGCAGAGATCCCGCACCAGGACAAGCTCCATGAGGTTGTGGATAGTCGAGTTGATCCATCGTCGTCGCTGTGAAAGCAGCACCATGAATTCTTCAGGAACGGTAGTCTTGCATACAGCTTGCGGCACAAACACCTGCTTGCGCTTGGGGAACGTCCTAAGCATGAGCGTAGACAGGTACCGGTCCTCACCGAGAAGCAAAAGGTTTTTCTTGTGCAAAGTGTCGACGACGTTCTCCGAGTAGTGCTCCACGACGTCAGGGTTTGCGAGGATGGGCACCCAGTAGTTCTGCGCACCCTTGGGGGCCTTGATACGGTACATGCAGAAGCATCCTGGCAGACAGGTGACACCACCAAATACCGACTCGAACGACTTGGAGAGATGGTGGGAGATGAAGTACTCGAACACCTGGATCGCCGATACCCAGCTTGCGCGCTTGTTCGCAATCTTGGTCTCACCACAAAGGCCCATGATTTCCGGGTCCTTGACCATGGCTGATACCATGTGCGTCAAGCTGTCTGGGAACACCTTCGTGTCGGCGTCGACCATGAGCACCATCTCGTAAAAGTCGGGTGAAATGCCAGTAACCTTCCATAGCCCGTTGAACATCTCGTACTCAAGCTCCGTCATCCGCTCGTCAAACATGACCTTCTGGAGGAACGACATGAGGACGATCTGACTGTCGCGCTTTCCGCGGTTTCCGGGCTTCGATTTCCGTCCCTCGTCGGGGGTACCACACTTCACCACGGCCATCATCGGTACGCGTTGTTGCCGGTCGGCAGGGATCGTGGAGGAAGCTCCATAGTCGTAGAAACCAGAGTATACCTTTGCCATGTTGTGCCTCTTCGAGCCACTGGCCACAGCGACGTACGAGAATGCCTGGACATCATCCATTGGGACAGTGGAGTCCTTCATCATCCCGAGAACAATCTCAGGAGTCGAGTAACGTTCGCCTTTGCCCTTAATAATGCCGTCACAAACGACGACAATGACCTTGTGGCTGTTGGGGTAATCCGTCATGGCAATAGAATCAAGAGTGGTCCGCAAACCCTGCTCCCCCTCGGAGTACGCCGTAACGAGACATATGGCGTGGGCCAGGGGGAAGCCGAACGGCATCCAGTCACTCGGGGGCTGCGGGACAACGGCATCGTGGATAAAGCCAGCAGGACCAGGACCTTCGCTAGGGCTTGTAGTCGTAGCGTACGGGTCTGACCGGAGGAAGCTGGTTCTGCTATCGTTGCGCTGTTGATAGATCGAGTTGGGGTGAAGCGACGTGCCGGCACCTTGTATAGCCATGGTTGTAGGGTAACGCTTCGAGTCGCGGGGCCGCTCCGTGCCATTCACCGCTGAGAAACGAGATGTCGTGGGCAAGAAGCTGGCTCTCTTGCTCATCCTGTCTGACCCGCTTCCCCCGACACTGCTACCCATTTCGCCAGGTAGGCGGATAGGCGCGCTGTAAATGTCTTCACTCCAGTCCTCAATCTGCCGGTTCCTCTTTCGCATGTTGGAAGTCTGAGACGTCTTTGATGCAGCGTAGGCCCTACTTATGAACCACTGGAAGATGATGGCTAAGAAGAACCTCGACAAGACGACAGCAAGAATGAGTACAAGCATGCAATACAGGACAACCTGGGCGGCGATACACCCAACAGTGTCCGTATCAATGGACCCAACCTTCACGATCTCCTCGAGACACTCGGCCAAGCGCTTGTCATCGGACGCCTGGAAAATGCGCGTTACGTCTCGCCCGCGGATTGCCTTGTTGACAGCGCTGTCCTTGTTGCGCAGACTCCTGAACCTGTCGGGGAATGTAACTTGGTCCTCGTCTAGCCAGTTCAACAGGTCAAGATCAAGGACGTTGCCGGAATACACGATCAAGTTGCGCGAGCTGTTGCGGATGTCGTCCCAAGTGAAGTACACATCTGCAGAGCCACTGAGACCGAGATAGAAGGCATCTCGACCCTTCTTCGTCGTATGGCACGCATAACCGGTGTAGAACGGGAAGGTGGTATTTGGGTCGCTGGAGCCATCCTGGTTGAAGGTGTTGCAAGGGAAGTACCAGCCAAGGTCGCCGTTGTCGTTGGTGGGGATATCAGAGCCGGAGGCCCGGTTGATAAGACCCTTGCAGCGTCCGTTCACGTTCTGGAAGAGGAAGCTTCCATCCTTGCCGCCGTTCTTTTCGGGCAGATCGAACAGGACATTAGCGCCGCCTCCGTTCTGCCTAGGAGGAATGCCATCGGCCGCGGGATGGGCAGAGTCGGAGAGATCGTACGCAACACCGTGGAAAATCATGAAACCACCACCGACTTCGTTGATACGAAGTCTTGGAGGTGGTGAGCCGCAGACCACCTGGTTGAAGCCGAAAGTAAGGAAGCCCACAGCGGCCATGATGAGAAGAATGATGCTAATGAGACCCATTTTTTCCCTCCAAGCCCGCTTCTGGGCTTTGGAGGGGAAGCCGAAGCACTGGAGAATGAAGTCGGGGCACCAGAACGTGATAATGGCGCAGTAGACATTCCAGAAGCTTGGAGGTGCGATTTGCTCCTTCGGGTGATTCCTCTTCTTGTCCTCCTTCCTGATCTTGCCGGACCGAGTGCGTTTCGCCCGCCTCGACGACGACATGCCCTTTTCCGGATCATGGCGCCGCACACGCCTAGGAGGCGAGGCGTCAGAGTATCCATCGAAGGTGTGTGAAGGCGAGCGGTCGGTTGACTCCTCGAGTTCCTCGACCAGTGGATCATTCCCGGTGGTTGAAGGCTGCGTGTTCATGCCGGCAGCATGTCGGCGGTAGTAATAGTTCGGGTGGTCTTTGCCAATCTTATTCCGCTCTGGCCGGATGAGACTCCGTTTCCTCTGGAAGTTGCCGTCACCAGAGTGTGGGTCGGCATCGGGAGACCGCGGCGAAGACTCTATATCGATGTTAGACGTCACAAACATGTTTGGGAATGCAGCGGAGTGCCCACGTTGGTGCGGGAGAGACTCTAGTGGGTGATAACCACCGGTCTCCGCATCGGCAGGGCGGCTTCGTCGTGAGCGTGAGGGCGCGGATCTGTACGAGTTTCGTTGGTCGTATGGACTCGCCCCCGGCCGCTCGGGGAGGGACATGGTCCTGTGACAACCAGAGAAAACAGTTTAGCGAATGCTTTAGCACGCAAGCCTGAAAATAACGTGCGACTCTTGAGAAGTAATTGTGACGAGAGTGTTGGGCGGTGGGTGCGAGGTCTTTTCTCCCTGTAGCAGGAGCCCACTAAAGACGCTGAGAGGGAAGAACGATTGTTTGTGAACACCCTCGCGACGCAGAGGGTAGGAGAGTACGGGAAGGCGACACCTCGTGTGATGGCAAAAAATGCAACGATCACCAAGTAGGAGCATGCCACTAAACCGGGAAAGAGAATTGGAAGGGTTTACCCACGATGGTGACTTGCAATATGGGACTGAGGCCAGTCAAAAGAGGCAGCGCCGGCCGGGTATATAATTGAGCGTGTTAAGTGGGCGGGGCGCGGTTCCTTGGGCGACGAGAAGGTGGGTTCAGGCGCTGGCTGGGTGGGTTCTGTAGGAGCATGAATTGCCAAAGCACCCAAATTTAGTGGCGGCCCTGAATCGAGCCCGCTTTTTCCCCCAGTCGCCTAAGAAGTGACGACGGTGGTCCTGGGGAAAAGCACCCTTCGTCTGTCTGAACACGATGCGAGACACCCGGGAATTGAGCCGGAAAAGGGACCAAGGAGCGCGGGTGTGTGTTGGCAGAGTAGCGGCGGCGGGCTTGTAACAGGTTAGAACGGCGGGCCGTCTCTCTCCCACGGTCCCCAGCACGACGGAACTCGCTTGGCTTTGTCGACGGGCGCGAGATGTTTCGAAGGGCGACCAAACAACCCGTGGATCCTGCTGGCCTGGGCTTGGGCTGTCCTCGGCTCGTAGATTGAGGCGGAGCGCCGCCGCGGTACTGCGTCGCAAAGATTAGAAAGAAACTGCGAGACGCATAGACAAGAGAAAGAAAGAACGATAGTGTCGGTATTAACGAAAGGGAGGAACAGCAGGATATTCGAAAGAGCGGCGTTGGATGAGGGGGCGGCCACCGATGATGGCGGGAGCGAGCGACGCGAGAGGAAAGCCCGATGGTGCGGGAAATGGGGGGAGGATGGGCGCGACCTCACAGTCTCGCTCGTTTGGCCCCCTCTCTTCTTGATTGCATGTCTGCTCTTGTGCATCCAACGTTGAGCGCCAGTCTAATTTCATATACAGTCTCCATAATACGTATCTATACTGTAAACTCACGCGAGAGCCGCTTATACAGTTTCCATCTTGGCATGTATATTGACACTGTATACACTGTAACGTCCGGATGAAGCCGTCTCCGGCTTGGTGTACTTTTCGGCTCGCCGCCCAATGCGTATTCATCCAAGATGCAGGGGTAGGCGCAGATGAGCGTTTCGTGCAATCCAAACGAAGAGCAGACGTTCTTGCTGAATAACGAGCCACAAGGCCAACCACATGGTCAAGGAATCAAGGGTCCATTCATGAAGCTTATCGTGACCCTAGTAGCCTTTTGGTCCCCTGGAGCCATCAACCTTATCAATCGGCATAGACGCACTCAATGCTTGGGCCCTCATATTAAGGTAACCTCACCCATTCAAAGGGCCGAAGTCGACGTGCTCGGAGGCTTGCTCCGAATGCGTTCGCACCGATCTGTCAGAGTCAGTGAGTCAAATCGGCGGACCTCCTCTTCTTGGCGATAACCAATTCTATCCCGGTAGCGCTCACGAGGATCGGAGGCTTGAAATGCCCTCCGACTTTTTCTGTACCGAGGGGTAAAAGCCATGTCGTGGGCGGCATACCATCTCCCTTTCCAGGGCCTTTGAGAGAAAAAGTCATCAGTTTGCCCCAGTATGGGATTTGAGACTCCTGTGCTGTGGTTATAAGCGGAAGTCGTTTCTTCCTGGAACTCGGTGTCTCACAAGATCCTTTCTTGCAAAAGGGATAGCGTGAGGCACGTTGATGACCTGGATAGCTGTGTCTCGGGGTACATTTATAGAATGTCCTATATGTTACTCCTTTCCCTGCAGACGACGCGGTTCCCTTTATACTTAATATGTACTCGCTGTTCCTGCATCCTCTCCCGCTCACCCGAGGTTCCTTGCTTGCAGCTTTTTTCGGGGCATTCGATCGGACGTTGCTTTACGGCGTTACGACATCTCTGATCTTCAGAACCAAACCCGACAAGCGCCTACTCCTGAAGGGACCTTCGAAGCCGGCGCTCGCCTCCGGATATCGCAACCTGTCAACAACAGGTCAGAATCGGAATTGTTGCCGCGTTCCCAGGCTTGCCCGACTGTTGGGTGCCTGAACCCTGTGCAAGCCGTCATTGAACTATGCTATCATCTGTGTCGCAGATGCACGGGGGTAAACAACCGTCGACCCCGGGAGGACAAGCCGCCGTAGATCCGAAGCACGATTTCTTGCAGATCCCACCAGGTAGTGTGTTACCTGGCGAAGCACTCGGCAGACGTAATCTCCCTTTATCTGGGTAACATCGTCCACGGAGGGGTAGCTCTTCGCCATGGAAATATGTCCGTGGTGTTCGACGTCATACAAACCGAGACAACGATATCCTGGCCTCAAAACTGGGTTCCTGAAAACGTCCTGGATTCCACAACAAAATGCTTTTTTTTGACTCACCATACGAGATGCTGATAGGCTCGTCGCAACGCCGTCTCGACGCCGCCGGGACGCCACTGCTTGGACCGATCCACACTAGGCAATGGTTGCCCGGTGAATCATTCCATTTTGATTCGTTACACACGCAACCTTGATTCCATTCCATCGTGTGCAGTGGCGGATCACCAATCCGATCTTAGAACCCCGATCTAGGCATGTATTGATTCAATCACCTGTTGTCGTGGCGATCGATAATAGCTGCCTCGCCACTTCCTGTGTTTATTTACCCTGGACCGTGGTCACCAGCGAGAGGTAGAGCCTCGTTCGCGTAAAGGTCTGCCGGCTCTCTACCTAGGAACCGAGCGGCCGGACGAACCGAGCAAAATCACACGGGAAGTCGCACAAAAGCGAGATTTGCCAATAACCTTGGAAGTTTGCCTCCACTCTGATGTTGCGCCAAGCCACGCCTTGGGAAGCCGCGCTCGAACACGACAGCAGAGGCTAGAACCAGCTAAGAGTGGGTCGCACCTGGGAACATTGAAAGGATCGGTCAGCGGAGCCACTTGCCCGTCGCTCTGGGTCGTCCGCCCCCGTAGGAGAATTTTTTGGCTCTCCCCACAGAGGATGAAGTCCCCAGATTTTTGGCAGTCGGCCCACTGGGCTCCTTCTCCGCTTCGGCGTTGGCACCTTCCTGGTTCGTCCGCGAACCCCTGCCGCTCACGAACCACGAGGGAATCAGGCGGCAACATCGAGCTAATTTTAGGTTTGCCCAGGGTCTGACAGATTTCGTGCTCCGCCCGTTCTCGCGGCGGGAAGGACTACATTCGGTAACACCTGTGCCTCAGGCGGGAGAACCTTCGAAATCGCGAAAGCTTGGAGTCCAGGGCTGTACTTCTTCCTACCAATTTTAATTTGGAAAGTACTCGCAAGGATTGCCGAGATGGCCGCTTGAGAAGCAGGCTCTGCAAGTCACAGGACCAGACAGAATCCATCAACCGAACAAGGACTATTACTCTCTCGGCCTTTCTTGGCGCTGGCAAACGCTCTCTTCGGGATTCGCAGCCTGGTGGCATTCCGGACTGCTCATTGCCCCAAAAATTTCCCCTGCACTTCTCTGCGCCGACAGAGATAGCTTGGAGAGCGAATCGCTGCCCAAATGGGGTTCAATGACATCGGGTCTTTCCCACATTCTTGCTAGCGCCAAAGGGGACGTCACATCCTCGGGGCTCATCGAAGTGGTTGCACACATCGCCAAGAAAGGGAGCTCTGTGGCGGCACTGCGATCCGCTCACACTTGCTCGCACCTGGCGCGAGTGTAAAATTACTGAGTGGACTCCATTTTCTCGCTTCAGGAACCTCTAGCAGGCCGAAATCTTTTTGTACCCACTTCGTGCTGCACCCTTGTCAAACTGGGGGATTGGGGCCACTGCTAGCTGTTGACTTTGTGGCTCGTTGGCACCCTTCCTGGTTTCTCGCGATTGCGCCAGAGGCGAGAAGCCCGGGTGGGGGCAAGAAAGGCGAGCGACAGGACGGTGTCCGGATCGGGGCTGTGGCATGCATGGAGGGAGACCACGCTAGGAGCAGGATACGAAAAACGGTGTATCGAAGGAGGCTGCATTTACGAGGTTGGGGCACTCGTATCGGGCGTGTCATCTGCGTTTTTTGTGGAGTGGTCAAAGACCCCCCTCCGAGTTGTGCAGTTAAAGCCGGATACTTCTTCATCCGTCTTCGTATTAATATCCGCATTTCAATGCGAGGCAGGTTCTCTGAATCTGGACGGCGCTGTCTGAAACGACTTAGGAACGTGGCATTGAACGGTCTGTTTGAAAGCTCAGCGTCCACTCGACCTGTCAGGGCCGCCGAGAATGAGAGCGTGGCTTTATTCGTAATGTTCGGACCGTTCCCCATTAGCGTTGGCGACCCACAAGAAAAACTCAGTTAAAACAGGCTGACCCCGCCAAGCGGGGTGGGTGACACCAACGTCGAAGGCCAGTGGCCCCGTGGGCGTTTGGGGACCCAGCAGGGTAACAGTGTGCTTTCCCACCCTCAATACAGGGTACTGTATCCGATATGCCTCCAGCTTCCACCGGAGACCGCACAAGCAAGTTCGTCATGGAAGTGGGGAAAGAGCCATCTTCAGCCTGCTACATCTGCTCCATCATTGACAGCTCCGTCCAAGCGGCAGGAAACAAGACCAAACACCCTGCACCTGCGTCTCGGGCTGCTTGCCAACCTTGACCCAGGCTCGCACATGCAGCACCCCAGGTCCGATCCTGCCGATGACTGATCGGAACCATGGTATGCACACGCCACACACCCGGGTTCGCCCTCCTGCGTGGCTCTGCAAGGCTGCGTGGAGGATACTTCAGGAACGATTCGTCAGGCAGAGTGGCTGTGAAATCTCGGCTCGATACAGTCGGGTGCTCGCTGGATCTGATCTCGGGGCCAAGACGGGCCAAAGGCAAGAGATGCCGGATCTTTTGGTAAAAGTTTGTCATCGGATGAATATCTGACTTGCCCGAGCCTGGTCTCAGACATGCGTTTTGAGGCCAGACGCGCCCCTCAGTCTATGTCTTGAGCATGTCTGTGCCCCTCACCTCTGCCGCGGTACCAGACACCGCCATTCATTCCTCTGGTTCAGGGCAGCTGCAGGCTTCGATGAGGAGCTTTTAGTGCAGATCCCGTTTGGGCAGACCCCACTAAAAGAGCGCGGGCTGAAAAGAAGCTGAAAGTTGAAGAGGGGAAAGTGGCGCAGGAGGAGAGTCCTTCTGCCGGGACCTGCCTGATCCTTTTCTTCATCCAATTTCGCACTCCAGGCTGGGGATATTGCCCTCTCGGGGAAATATATCTCCAATCGCCAGTGAGGAGAATCAGCGATGCGACTTCAAGGCACCGACAGAAATATCGCGCTTACAAGGACACTTGGCGTGTAGTGTTACCCAGTGCTGCGCCAGATCTCCGCCATACGTCGTCACGACTGGCTTCTGAGTTTCTTTGACGCCCTGCAGAGAGACATGTCTCTCCCGTCCCATTATCATGTGCCAGCAGCTAGGAGACATTTGGAAAAATGCTGCGCAAGAGGCATTACACATATCGCGCATTATCATGACTTACATGGGGGTATTCTGAGGAGCTCTCGTGTCTGTCATCCCGTCTCCGTCTCGTCGGCCCTCCCTCTACCTCGCAATGGCTAATTCGTAGGCTGAAGGCCCATATTTGAGTCATCTTTCTCTTAGTTTTCCCAAGTTTACTTTGGACACTTTCAGCCACCCCGCATATCTGGATCAAGACTTGACATGAACACCCACTTTCCGCCCATCGGATTCCGAGCGACAGGCCGGAACGTTCCAACTACGTGGTCGCACTGTGTACAATACTATGAAGTACTATTCACTTGGCTCTGGTGTGACTTGCTCGTTGCTAACGACCCACTAATACTCCGTACCTGGGGTAGATGGCCTCAGACAGCGCATGAAATGATGAGACAGACAGGCCGGGTGTTGCAGCGCGGAAGACGTCAACAAGAGCCAGCCTAATAGCTATTTTTATTGTAAGATCACGCTTAGGCTTACCCGTCCTACGCCATATCACGTTGCTGCTTCAGAACTTGGATCCTACTGCGTCTGCAAACTTCCATTTCGAAGACGGTTTCTCCCGCAAGTTAAGTTGGGCCGCACGTCCCGCGGAAATAGCGTGGGACAGGCGCCGCGCAGGCAGTTCCGGGCCCACCACACCTAGCACAGGTAGCATGTACCTCATCTGCAAGTCTTATAACCCATTCTGTTTGTCAATGTCCTGTCGATTCGCCTTCACCCCCAAACTGAGGATGCTACAGGGTCGAATGACTGGACATTCGCACTGCTTCCCTGCTACGAAGGGGTTCGGGCCTCTGGGGCCGTCTCTCCTCCAGTCGGGCCCTGCGGCAAGAGGCCCCCAGTTTTGGGGGACTCTGCGCTAATACCCTGTTGGACCTGGACCCTCCAAGGCCCATATTATCCCGTGCCCCATCGGTACTACCTTATTAGTGCAGTGACTTCACCTCAGGCCCCTTCCTGTCGACTCTGCGACAAGCCATGCCTTCCCGCTGAATATTTCCCTTCCCTGCCCTTGCCCACCCCCAAGAACACGAGCCGACAGCGGAACGACGAGGCGTGGCGGCTCCATTTTCCTTCTTTCTTCCGCCAGCCCTGCTTTCAGAAATCCATCTATCCTCATTGCAACATCTTGCACGACTCTCCGTGTATTTAATATTTTATCTTAACCCCAAACCCCGCGAAAGCGCCTGCGGACCTTGGCAAAGGCGAGAGAAGGGCCCGACGAGAGGGAACTGCACAGAGTCGCCCACGCCCCTGCCTGTCCAGGGTTCTTTGTCCCGACGATCCTCCCTCGAATTTGCTGAAACTGCCTGCAACACCATCTTCCAACCCGCCCGATCGTCGCGTTGTCAGCCTGGCCCAATGCTGCGTTAAGCTATTCTGTTCCTCAGTTATCACCCGGGCAGTCTGGTGCAAGGCCGTTGCTCGACGACAGGGTAGCAGCTTATTCCTCCATCTCCAGTCGACGGCTCCTCTCCTGCCACTCAGGCGCCCCGAGCAGCGCGCCGGCAGGATAACTTGACTACTCACCGAGTCATCCTCACATCCAACACCGAGGAGTCTCATTAGGTGCAATGGCAGCTGTTTCTTCGCCACAGGCTTTTCCTGCGCAGCCAACTAACTCGCCTCGCCGGAAACCGGTGCCCTCTTCCCTGCAGAACCTCTCAGCCGAACGAGAGCCAGTCGACGAGAATGGCTCTGATAAGCCACTGCCTACTGTCCCGGTAATCGAGAACTCGCCGCATAGAGGGGCCTCGGTTTCACCCGTGAGCGTCAGCGAGCAGAACAGGCGCTTGCCATCTCCATCCAACGTAAGCATCGAGCTTGCCCCTCCGGCCCACGAAACACACGCCGCTCACCTCCAGTATGCGGACGACCACGCACTGCCAAAGTCGCCTGAAGGTCCGCCGCCGCCACCTCCCCCACACGGCCCGCCAGACGCGATGCTGAGACGAGGCGAGGCCTCAGGGTATGGAGGAAGCGGCCCTCATACGTCTATTGAGAAGCCTCTCCCGCCTGTACATAATACAGCCTCTACTACCTCGCCGAAGAAAGAACTCCCTCGAAAAACCGTACCTACGGCAAGCGGCGCGCCGATACTACCCAACAAAGTGGCCTCCGTTGAACCTGAGAGCGGCATTTCCACCCCACCCGGCGATTCGCGCTTTCTTGACCCTCAACGGCAGAGCCGCGAATCCGACGCCACCTCTAGCACTACACAGCCTCAGACAGCTACCGACTCGTCCGGTGCTACAAGTGCCAGCTCGGTGTCGGGCGCCAACGAAGCTGCTGAGTGCCCTGATGATTCGGTGAGCGTGTCTCCCGAAAGCTCCGTGATGGAGGGGAGCATACCGAGGAACCAGTCTGTGCCACTATTCCAATATCATCACAACCCGCCCCACCCCAAAAGGGTCTCTAGCGTGTCGAATGGAGTCGATCCTCGAGCGATGTCGAACCCAGACCTCCTCGAGACGGCGGGGTCCATCAATCGTCACCTAACACCCAGTCAGCAAGCCATGAGGAGAAGCTCACTTCCACGACCCAACTCAGCATACTCGATATACTCTGACTATGGACCTCGCGGTCGGTCGCCAGGAAACTCGCACATACGTGCCCCTTCGGTCCAGTCACGAAGGTCTCCAGACATCCGCCCCACGTCGTATGCCGAATTGCTGAATGTGCCATACCCGCAAGCTCCTCCGGCAGCCATGACCTTTGATAACTCTCACCTGAAAAGCGCTGTCGGAAACAACGCAGCGCTCCTCAGCACTCAGAAGACGTTAGAGATGTACAGACAGAATGTAAAAAAGACGAACGACTTTTCCATTCAGTACTCGTTCGCCGTCTTCCTAATATCCACAGCCCAGGAGATTGGCATAAACTCAGAAGGTGCCGAGATTCGGAAATCAAGTCCGCAGCCGAACAAAAGTCGAGACAGTCCTGGCCCACAACCAGGGGAGATGTCGCCATACGGATTGGTCCGAGAAGCCAAGGCTATCCTCAACCGTCTGTCGAGTGCCGGATACCCATTCGCTCAGTACTATCTCGCCGACGGATACGCGTCCGGACTCTTCGGCAAAGGCAAAGAAGACTACAATACGGCATTCCCGCTGTTTATCCAAGCAGCTAAGCATGGGCACGCCGAGTCCGCGTACCGCGCTGGTCTCTGTTATGAGTTTGGTTGGGGCACCAGAAAAGACCCTTCCAGGGCGGTACAGTACCTCCGTGTAGCAGCGACCAAGAGCCATCCAGGAGCCATGACGCGACTTGGCCGAGCATGCCTCTCCGGAGACCTGGGCGAGACTCGATACCGCGAGGGGCTGAAGTGGTTGAAGCTGGGTGCCGAAGCGGCGGACACTATTAACAACGCGGCGCCGTACCATCTCGGTTGTCTGTATGAGACGGGTTATGGCGACGATGTGTTCCAGGACGAGAGTTATGCCGCAGAACTCTTTACCCAGTCAGCCGAACTGGGCCACGGCGAGGCTAACTATCGGATGGGCGACGCGTACGAGCACGGGAAGCTCAACTGCCCGCGCGACCCGGCTCTCAGCGTCCACTTTTACACATGTGCGGCCGAAAAGGGCCATCCCGCGGCAATGATGGGCCTGTGCGCGTGGTACATGGTCGGTGCGGAGCCTATTCTAGAGAAGGACGAGGAGGAGGCGTACGAGTGGGCAAGACGCTCCGCCGAGCTCGGTAAGTGTCCCTTTTTTTTGCAGGTGTATACGGATTAACGGCGTGGCTTTTTCAACATGTAGGGCGCAAACACACTAACGCAGTACCTAGGCTACATCAAGGCTCAGTACACGGTGGGGTATTTCACGGAGATGGGCATAGGATGCCGGCGTGACGTTCTTGAGGCGAATGTCTGGTACGTCAAGGCGGCTGATGCGGGCGACGAGCGGGCCAAACAGAGAATCGCCACGATAAACGCTGCCATACGGGGCGGCCCCGGAGATGCGAGCGCGCAGAAAGGCAGCAAGATTCGAAAACAGGGAGATGACAAGGACTGCATCGTAATGTGATGGAGTGTGCGGTACCGGTACATTAGGCTGGAGGAGGCATTGTTCTGGCGACACCGTTCTCGTCATAATACGGTAGAGCGACGAGATTTTTCTTACGACTTTATTCATGCTTGAAAAGGGGCGGGTTTTCGTCCTGCCTGTCCATAATCAGGGTCGAGTCTCGAAGGCAGGGAGGGGTGGATGGGCAAGCATCATGGCATGAACCGCAACTGATATTCTACGCACCTGTTCTGCACAGAGGGGACAACCGCTCTTACTCTCCTTGATCCCGCAGTTGCCCAGATTTTGACGGATGGCCGTCTCATTTACATTTATCCGATACATGTTGGGGGTTCTATTGTCGGAAGGGGCTTATTGAGCGTAGGCAGTTCCGAGGGGCGTGGCGAGAGATGGGCTTTTTCTGCGTTTTATGCTTCCTTTACCTACTAGCGACAAAGAGCAGGGTAGTCACGGCGTATTGTGTCGAAACTTGGTCATTCATTATTGGATTTGTTTGCTTGCTCATACTTTGATCCGTGGATCGATGAGGCGCGGTGACTCGAGTCTAACTCTGCCCCATTTATATATTTCATGTAAGGGACAAGCATAAGCCCGAGGTACCTTATCCCGGGCGGTCACAGTCACACTCGCTTCCTCACGCGCTTGAAAGTGCGATAGAGAAGTTCACCGAGGAGCCGTTGATGACGAACTTACCTGCATTCGAGACCCCATCTCGTACACCCCATCTCGCCAAGCTTCTATTCCTTCAATTTGGGCTGTATGTGGCTCTCTCACACCACAAGCCATGCCAACATGTGCCGGTTATACAGTTCCACCAGTTCCCTGTTTGTTGTGTTTCTCCATGCTATAGTGAGGATAGCATTCTTTGTGTTAGTAGGGATCCCCTTGCATATCCGAGAGTCTCGTGCCCTCACTTTTCGTCTCATATTAGCTTCATCTGCGCTTATAGATGGCTGTATCAATTTACTACTGGAGCTTCTAGGCCTGGTGACTACACCAAGCGCCGTCCTTACCCTCTTGAAGCAACGAAAACTACGCCATTAACCATATGAGCTCCAGACGGGTTTTCATTCCGGATTCCCTACACACGGGGGTCTGGTGTTTCCATCCCATAGAAGCGTTAAGGCCTTGATTACACGGTCGAGATGCCATTAACAGGTCTGCCCTTGCAGATGTGGGCCTACCTCGGCTCGATCCCTGGGCCTTCCTCTTTGACCGCCCAGACGCCTCTTCTCTCCCCGGTCCATGGTTTTCACCCCTTCTTTGACTTCCACAGAACGCCGGACTAAACACAACGCAGCCATACTAGTCGATTCTAACACTCACCGCTCCTATACCGTCGCCGACCTCCAGCGGCTCTTCGTTGAGTTCGAGCGTCCACGTGCCATCCGCGATACAGGGCGGGGGCCTGGTGTATCTGGTGAACATGGGGTACACGGCTGAGGAGCTCGCGGGGCAGCTGAGGGATTCAGCGGCACGGGGTGTGGTCACCTGTGAGGAGGTTTGGGGGAGGGCAAGTGAGGTGGCAGGAGTGGTGGGAATACCGGGTGAGAAGGTGATACTGCTCAGTGACAGCAAGAATGAGGGGGTGAAAACTTGGAGGGAGGTTATAGATAGGAGTGGGGTGTCTGAGATTAGGAAGGCCAGAATTAAACCGAAATGGGAGGGGGCGTTCATCTTGTATAGCTCGGTGTGTTGCCTGCCTTTCCCCTGAATGAGTCGTGAGCGGGATTGTTGAGGAGTATAGGGGACCATGGGCATGACCAAGGGGGGTAGTATTGACTGACACACTCCAGCATGGTGGCAAATATCCTCCAGGTGTAACGTAGAAAGGCGATATGTGAGCTGGGAGGTCGACTCGCAGAATGGAGGTGTTGCTCTCTTCCACACCTGCGTAAGTAACATCCCCTTGCCCAGACCTTTCCCTCACCCCTTACCACACTACAACCCAAGGGCCCTCGCAATCGTGTTCCCTGGTGGCATCCACGACTGTATCAAAACAAATGTAGCCTCTGCCGTCGAAGTCACCACCTCCTGCTCTCTCATGTAGTGGCACCGTTTAACACATGCCTTTGTCCCCACCGCCTTCCCCCAGGTCGTTCTCGCCCTCACCAAGCACTCCTCCGTCACAGGCTAGGAGCTCTTCTCCCTCCGACTCCTAAGCTCGGCAGCCGCGCCGCTGAGGCGCGAGCTAGCGGCGGAGGTTCTGGGAGAAGCTGCGCTGGCGGTAAGGCAGGGTACGGGCTCTCGAGGGCTGGTCCCGTGGTGGTGGGTGCAGGTTGTGGATAGTTTTTAGACGTTTGCGGGAAGAGTTGGGGGGCTCTCGCCGAGAACAGGGGCGAAGACTGTAGGGGAGGTTAGGGAGGAGGTAAGGAAGGAGAGGTAAAATGGCACTTCGCCTCTTCTTCCCCTTATCCTATCTTCTCGCTCATATTGGGATTAAGCTAGTGAGCTACTGCTCAAGGGGCCTAACATTTTTGGCGCGTACCTCAACCGACCGGAGATGAACGGAGATCTTCACCGGGGACGGCCACTTCAAGACAGGGGGTATCGGCAACTACTATATCACAGCCCGTATGAAGGAGCTTATGAAGTATAGTAAGGTCGTCCTCACACCCAACGGACTCCGGACTCCAAAGGGAAGCTAAACTAACATCTACAGACGGCTTCCAGGTCACTCCTGCGGAGCTGGAGAGACTCCTCCTTTCCTGCACCGACATCGCTGGCATGTGCGTCATCGGAGCCTGGCATACGCAACGGCAGGTCGAGGTGCCGCGCGCGTACATCGTGCCGAATGCGGGAGTGGTCGGGAACGATGTGCTTGCGGAGGATATCGTGAAGTGCCTTGTGGGGCGGAATGAGGGTAGGCGTGCGGTTTGTGGACGGGACTCCAAAGTCTGCCGCTAGGAAGGCGCTGAGGAAGGTGTTGAGGGAGGAAGATAAGGAGGGGCCGAGAGCGGTGTAGTTTTATCGGAAAGGATAGAAGTATGAACAAGTGTGAGAGCAGCAAGAATATAGGTGAATACCAATTTCTGCCTGTAAGGACCCAGCACCCAGAACTGACGCTCACCACTATCGACTGTGGTATCCATATACTGATGTTAAGATAAGAAGGGATCCTTTCTCTATGAATGTCCGCATCTAGATGATTATGTACGCTCGTTATCTAATCGTCCCGCACGTCCGCGGAGGCGCTGCCTGCAAGCGCTTGAGCCGCTTGATAACGTCGCGGGCGGATTAATAATGGTTGAAGTGCGCCCACATAATCAGCACTTTGGTCGGCCCGACCGCCGCTTCAACACGCGCAGAATTCTCACCATGGATCACCGACATCGCCGTAGAACGTGGGACACAGAGGCGAGCCAAGGCTCGTCTGTAGAATCGGCTTCTGCTGTAACCCCATCATCGAATGCTGGCTCTGACGCATGAGAGAGACCCCGGGGATATGGATCAAACAACTCTGTGTCGCCGGAGATAAGAAGACCACAACACACAGGCGCTCTCTGCTCTAGTCTCACGATGGAAATCAACCCGCAGGCCCGTCAGAGTCCCTCGCGCCCTCCGCACCTCGCACTCCCAGGGTTCAGACACCCACAGGGCTTGGCGCCTAGGGCATGAGGCTCAACGAGAGGCGTTCAAACGCCGATGGAACGGGTGCTGTGACGGCGTCGCATCACAGGCGATCCAAGATCTCCGTCGCGTCCGGCCCACCACCTTCGACAATGCATCGATGTGGGGAAAAGGGCTTCGGTATGAAAGAAGACCGAAGTACAGGCCGATTCCCAAGAGGCAAGTCTTCGCGCCTGCACAGAGTAAAAAAAGATGCGACGAGGCAGCTCGACAAAGCTCGGGATGACGGGATGAGTAATCCCTGATGGGGCCTCTCAATGCGATTTGACGGGACTGGTGCGCTTGGCTGACGGCGCCGGTGGGTTCGGGGACCCAGAAAAAAAAAGCCTGCTGCACCGACGAGCAAGAAAACCTGCGGCCAATGGCCCGGCTGTTCCGCGGCGGTTGTGGCTTGCTTCATGTTCTTCCGGAATGGCGCCCAGCCAGCAGGATACCTCGAGGTTGCGGCGGCGGCGGGGACCTGCTTGTATACGACGTACTCGACAGGAAGCTCTGGTGGGTTTCGCGGGGCCCTTCGATGATGTATGGAGCTTTGTATCACCCAGGGACGCTGTTTGCCCCTCATCTCATCCCACCGCCCAGGCTAATTGCGCACCAGCCCACCCAATGACGCATTTGTCCGGCGAGCTCGGCGAACCCCTCCTTCAAACCACGTTTTGCGATTTCAACGAGTTTGTCGAGCGTTCCGGCCACCGCCCACTCGCCCCACGGAAACGCAAATAGGTCCGAACTCGCAGGATTTAAATTATTTTTCTGACCGACTTCTTTTTGCTAAGCCCGACAAACACCCACCCTTCAAAAGGGGGGCTTGGTGCTGGCAGCACACAGGAGGCTGTTCTCTCTGCGTCACCCCACTCTGGGCGCCTGACACACCACACCTCCCATTTTCTGTACGAGTACTGGTACGACTCGAGACTGGGAAGCAGGTCGAATGCACCTCGTTCTCCGCATGCTACGTCCGACCGTTCCAGCGGTCCCCCCGCGCGCAAAACAGCTTCGTGGCTAGCTAACCCCCAGTGTCATCTGTGAACTCCTGTCCCTGCCCGCTGTAGTCCCCCATATCCCTTCCCCTTCGATTACTCCCTGTCCACACACAATCTACAGCGGGTCCATAGACGCCCACTGGCCACGTCCGGAGCTTCCACACACAGGGTTTCTTCCTGACGCGGAAGAAACGCCACACTTGTTTTATCACCGACCCTTCGGACTTTCGTCCGGGGGGTCCAGGGGGGTGTAAGCTTCGCTGGTGACACTGGCCGGCTGCTGAGTGACCTAGCCGGAAAAATAGGCAAAAAAAAAAGAGGAGCTCCAATAGAATGCAGATAGAGAGCTTTCGGAGGTTTGGACAAAGTTGAATAAGCTCCCTTCGGAGTCTCGTCATTCTTGATTCATAACACTGGACCTCCGGCTCCAGCAGCATTCTCCGTCACCACGAATCCCCTGTAACAGAATTCTTTTATTTACCCTGGCCGATATCTGAGGAAGTCTGGTCAATTCCACAAGCAGTAAGGACCTGGACCTGGTGTTGCTTATAAAACGCCGCGGTGGAAGAACCCAATTTTCTCTCCCACCCCCCCATCGGTCCTCTCTTGTCAGTTCCCACCTGATCCCTGTCCTGAGACCTCCCCGCCTCGAGCCCCTCCCCGCCCGCAACCTCTCCAATCCCACTTTCTCTCTGCTCGCCAAAACGACCTTGCCGACCGCCGCTCCACGCACCAAAAACCCAAGCCGCACCTTCCTTTTTCATACCAGCATAGAACCTTTACCCATTGTCCATCTTCCCTTTTTATTTTTTTTTGGATTCTTTGTATCAATTGTTCACTGCAAAACCTCACGCTCATCCCCGTCACAAACATACAAAGACAATCAATCACAATGACGGCACGCTCTTCTGCGGCGAGGTGAGTTGTGGCCAAACCCCCACCAAACGACCCCTCCGATTGTGCTCCGGACCCTCCCAAACTTTTTGTCCGCCCAAGTAGCAAAAGCGTTGAGGGAGTTATCGCCAGCGCATAGAGGCAGCTGTGATGAAGATGATACTGACAAGTAGGTCTGTGAAGCACACTAGAGCTCAAGGACAACACAGTGATTGTTGTCCTTGGTGCCTCCGGTGATCTGGCGAAGAAGAAGACTGTATGTGAATATCTTCCCCCGCAGCTCTGGACTCTAGCTCTGGCGGGCAACTGAGTTTGTGATATCATCGCTGACATTAACCCAACAGTACCCTGCACTCTTTGGTCTTGTACGATCAACCTCTTCCCCTCTCCCACGCGCCTGCTTCTACTAACCACCTAACCCCAGTACCGAAACCAATTCCTCCCCAAAGACATCCAGATCGTCGGATATGCGCGGACCAACATGGACCACGAGGAGTACCTCAGGAGGATCCGCTCCTATATAAAGGTTCCCACCAAGGAGCTAGAGCAGCAACTCGATGAGTTCTGCCGCCTCTGCACCTACGTCTCGGGTCAGTATAACGAGGACGAGTCCTTCATGCGCCTCACCCGCCACATCGAACAGCTCGAGCAAGGCAAGCCGGAGACCCACCGCCTCTTCTATATGGCGCTTCCCCCCAGCGTGTTCACCTCGGTCTCCCAGCACCTGAAGCGGTGCTGCTACCCCACGAAGGGCATCTGCAGGGTTATCGTACGTAGAGACGAACCACTTTTCCCGAATCGAGATTGTCCATATGAGCTTGCATTGCTGACATTTCAAACTTCAGGTTGAGAAGCCCTTCGGCAAGGATCTGGCGAGCTCCCGCGAGCTGCAGGCGAGCCTCGAGCCCGACTGGAAGGAGGACGAGCTTTTCCGGATCGACCACTACCTCGGCAAGGAGATGGTGAAAAACCTACTCATCCTTCGATTCGGCAACTCATTCTTCGGCGCCACCTGGCACAGGCACACCATCGACAACGTGCAGATCATCTTCAAGGAGCCCTTCGGCACCGAGGGCCGCGGCGGCTACTTCGACGAGTTCGGCATCATCCGCGACGTCATGCAGAACCACCTGCTCCAAGTACTGACGCTCATCGCCATGGAGCGCCCCGTGTCCTTCTCGGCCGAGGACATCCGAGACGAGAAGGTGCGCGTGCTGCGCGCCATGCCGGCCATCGAGCCCAAGGACGTCATCATCGGCCAGTACGGCCGCTCGCTGGATGGCACGAAGCCGTCGTACAAGGAGGACGACTCGGTGCCCAGGGGCAGCCGGTGCCCGACCTTCTGCTCGCTGGTGGCGTACATCAAGAACGAGCGCTGGGACGGTGTGCCCTTTATCATGAAGGCTGGCAAGGCGCTCAACGAGCCCAAGATGGAGATTCGCATCCAGTTCAAGGACGTGACGTCCGGCATCTTCAAGGACATCCCGCGCAACGAGCTGGTGATTCGCATCCAGCCCAACGAGAGCGTGTACCTCAAGATGAACTCGAAGCTGCCCGGACTGAGCATGCAGACTGTCGTCACGGAGCTGGACCTCACGTATCGCCGGCGGTTCTCGGACCTCAAGATCCCCGAGGCGTACGAGTCTCTCATCCTCGACGCGCTCAAGGGCGACCACTCCAACTTTGTGCGCGACGACGAGCTGGACGCCAGCTGGAGGATCTTCACGCCGCTGCTGCACTACCTGGACGACAACAAGGACATTGTGCCCATGGAGTACCCCTACGGTGCGTCCCGAGAAATCCTGACCTTTTGGAGAATGGACATAATTGCTAACGATGGCACTAGGCTCACGCGGTCCGGCTGTGCTGGACGACTTCACGGCGTCGTACGGTTACAAGTTCAGTGATGCGTCGGGATACCAGTGGCCCACGACCTCCGCCGCCGCGCCCATCCCCAACAAGTTGTAGGTTCCCTTATATCGCCCTCCCATACTTTCCTTCCGTGATATCTCTAGATTATTAGCTCTAGAATGGTGAAGAACGAGAATGTTAACGTAGCCATACAGTTGATCGGTTTTAACGAAAGCGAATGATGGATGACGGACGATGACGGGTATATACGAGGTTCAGGGAGGGACATAGAAATCGGGGGAATTTGGAGTGCGAGCGGTTGGAATGTTACAGGGACTGGGGTATAGGGAACGTGAAATAAAAACCTTTGAATAAGGATTGGCCATTTTCTTTCTTTGATCTATTCCGTGTCCTTGTGAAGAGAACGTAAAGAGGCTTCTGCTGGGTGATATGGGATGAATTGGTGTGCAAGTTGCTTCGTCTACATATATGGAGACCGGGAACTTCGTACGGCGCCGTATCGCTCTGCATCCTTCTTGCCCTTCTACTGACTCCCTCCATATATATGGGATTTTATTTCGTTTCCCTCTTTATTTTTAGTCTTTCTAACCGGTCATAGACCGTGCTTCTGAAAAGGCCCATGTGCGGCAGTTTCCCAGAGGAGGCATGTGGCTTTTCTCATCCGGGTGTTGAGTTGAGCTTCCCGCAACCGCAATAGGCATAAGACTCACGAGTTACCTTTCAGTCTCACTGGCTTTCGATGGTTTTCTAGGCTTGAGAAACATTAGGGTTGTGGCTGCACAGGGTGCGGAATGCCCTTGAACAACTTGGCACCGCGGAGGCGGAGGTAAGGGGGGTTTCCCGGTGAGGGTCAAAAGGGAGTGAGGGGAGATTCAAATGTCTTCGTTTACTAGGTAGTTCCGTAGCGTCGTTCGTCTCTCGACGGGGTATATCCATCTCAGTCCAATCCTTCCATTCCCTTTCCAACGTATCCTGTCTCACACTCCACTCCGACCTGATCCTGTTCACCATTCCCATTCCATTTCCGTTCCATATCCAGGCCAGACCAAGCCCTGTTCCGTCCAATACCGTTTCCCAGTTCCTACCCAATCCATCTGCCTATACTCATGACCATTCTAAGGCCAATGGGGGTGCTTCGCCCTCCCATTCATTTTATAAAAGAAAAAAACAGTGATGCCTCAACTCCGGTCCCAAAGTCCCCGTGGGGAAAAAAAAAAGAGGGTAAAGAAAATCAAAAGTGAACGCCACTGCTCGGGATCCCGGCCTAGCAGGGCGAGTGACGGTAAGGGTCGTGTGCATATGTGGGCCGAAGACCTGAGGCTTGGGCTTTCGTGTAGATGTTACCGGGCCATTTCAGGTGTCCCGATGAGATGATCTCGGAATGGAGAGGTTATGTCCTCTTCTTCCTGTGTAAGTCGAATGGGGACACTAGAGCACCCTGGTGCACAGTCTCCGTAGCGCCACGGACAACCGGCGGGATGTCTCAGCGCTCGCGAACATCTCCGTACAAATAAAGACAACCAGAGCCGGTGTAACCCTCAACCGATGGCCCGCCCAATCTCCGACTCGGGCGTGGGCAAATCCTTCACCACTACCGGGGATGCAAGTCCCGGCTGCCCATCAAACGAGAGCCTCGGAGGAACCGACGAGTCGCTATAGATCCTCGCATGCCCGCGCCCCTCCCTCTCCTTGTCCCAGGACCGCTCGAACGAGTACGACGTCCGCAGCGCCTGCTCACCGCTCTGCCGCGGGGAGGTGGGACCGCCCCACTGGTAGCTCGCGCTGCTCCGCGAGCGCGAGTGCTTCTTGGAGAGTCGCGAGCCCTGCCGGCGATGCTGCGATGGGATGAACGCGTCGTCACCCTCGACGGTCTCGTCCGTGAGGCCCGGCCTCGAGTTCGGCGCTCTGGCGAGGACAGCGGCAGGGGGCAGGTCGAGGCTGTGCTTTGTGCTGCTGTTGCTGAGGGTGTGGGCATGTGGCGGGTATGAAGGCGAGTGGGAGTATGTGTAGGAGCGCGGCCGCCCGGACTGGCTATTATATATCGAGCCCGTGTCCTCCGGTCCGGAGGGGTACGCTGGCGTGTGGTAGACAATCACACTAGGTGCCTTCCGCAGTGACCTGGGCGAGGACTCGTCGGAATAGTGCTGTGCGTTGGGGGAGGTGAACTTCTCATCGCCGGCGCGCCGCTTCCAGGACTCGATCTCCTCATCGTCGATGGGAGAGATGCCGCGGATGATGAAGGGGAGGCGGCCGTGCTTGACGCGGAAGCAGGCGAAGGCGGTGGCGACGACGAGGAAGAGGGCCACGGCGGAGAGGATAGTGCTGAGTGTGATGACGAGTGTGCGGTTGGACTCGGCCGGGGTGGAGCCCTCCTCGGAGTTCATGGTAGCGGTGGGGCTTGCTGGGGCGCCGTGAGGGGGGGAGGGTTGTCGTCGGTCGTCGCCGGGGAGTTGACGGTTATATTTCCATGGGGGCTTCTCGTAGGCTCTGAGTCTAGAGTCAGGGTGGGAGTAGGCTCGAGGGTGTGCTCTGTGACCGGAGGGTTCGTGGTGTAGGAAGCCGCTGGGTGGACCGGGCCGGTCGACTTCTACTCTCTGGGCGGCTGCTAGGACCGTGCCTAAGAAAAAGAAACGAGTTAGCTTGTGTGTTCGTGAAACGCACTAATACAGACGCAGCCATGTTGCGCTTGCTACAGCTGCGAGAAGCCTGGTCCCTAGGCCTGGCGGCTTATACGCTCCGGAGCCCACACCCCACTTATACACCATCTCTGAGGCAGCCCCGGGTGTCGTCTGCGGTCACTGACTTCGAAGCCCCAGTACCACCAGTAGTAGTCTCGCTAGAGCCGTAGTGACCATAGCGTGGTGCGAAGCCGCAACATCGGGAGACGGGTGCCCAAAGTGATAGGGGCCGGAGCCAGTGGGAGCTTCCCGACCTCGCCGGCTGCCAGAACCTCGTAGTGCAAGACCGAGCAGAGCACGCAAACAGAAAAGACACCATAATGGCAAGGCCAACGATGGGGACAAGACTCACTCAAGAAGAGCGGCAACGCACAATGGGAGGAAACGTTCGGTGAGAACGAAAAGCCGAGTATATAGGCCCCCGCGCCGGAATGAGGTTCGAGACGATGACAATGACCTCCCAAGCCGAGGGAAAGAGGAGCTGCGAGGATGGGGTAGCACAAGCAGAAAGAAGGGAGCTAACCCGAAGGAAAAGGAACAAAGAACGTTAGAGACGGGTGGCACGAGCGGTAGGGCTTCGAGGAGGGAATGGATCCCTAAGGGCGCCTATGCAAGACGGGGGCCGGGAGCAGGAAAGAGAGGAGGGGGAACGGGGAGTGGGAGGGGCGCGAGCAATATAGTAGGTTTGAATATATAGATGCGGGCGGCGGCAGATATGTGGAGGAGGAGAGCGTGATGGAGGGCTGTCAGGCATGAGGAAAGTGGGAACCCGACTAACACGAGATCGGCGGGTCACGAACGGAGCCAAGAGAGACGGTCAAGCCATGGGGATCGGGCACGCCCGCATCTCCAGCTGGTCGAGTCTTTTCGATAGACACTAACGACCATGTACCCTGCAGTGGGAGGACACTATCGGGGCGGATCCTTGCAAGGAACAGCAGGGAGAGGTCCCTCCCGCTGCGGATGAAAACTACTTGGGGAAGGCTCGCGCGGCATTGGCATGAGGGGACGTCGCAATCGCACGCGGGGATCGACAGGTCGAGAGCTGCCCCCTTGGGCGTCGTGAGACCCGTGCGATCCCTGGCGCGGGC